>CM060423.1:110270417-110467917 GCA_030545235.1 Helianthus tuberosus
CTGCCAAATAATGTAAGCTGAAGCAGCAACTAACAATCTGCAAACCAGATTTTTCGCTGATTTAGACCGAGAACGATGATCTAACCACTCCACAATATCTGTCACACCCTGGCTTTGCGGAAGCGTGGTTAGTTTTGGTGTGACTTCTTAATACCATAGCTTAATCATAACAAAGCTATATGAATTTAAAAACCATGCAAGTCATCATTAAGTTTAGAAATCAACGTACAATACCATTGTTTTAAACATACGACCATAACCTTGTTCAGTAACACTACATCTAGAAACAAAACATAAATGAGGGTTAAGGATTGTGTCTTGTCCAGGTAAGAGAACACAACCCCTAATCCTTGATGACTTCATGAAGATTGCAGCGGAAAACGTTCATACCGTGCCAGAATCCGTTAATTTCCTGAAATACATGTGAGTTGAAAAATCAACAATAATGTTGAGCGAGTTCATGTGCAAGTGAGTAAGTAAAACACTTGTAAGTATAAAAGTTTCCTGGTATGTAGCAGTGTAAGAGGACTTGTGATCACCAATGGTTTGCAAGGCCATTAGCATGTCGTGAAATGCAAGTAAGTAAGATACAACCCTAGCCGATTTTGCGTTGGGTACCAAGTCACTCCGGATCCGTTCTGTTAGTCCTCCGTGAGGCCTGTTCTGTTGGACCGGGAGCTGGGCTCGCTACACCCAAATAGATCTACCGCTCGAGTCCCTCGGGGTTCTAACTACCCATTCACATGATCTAAACCTCCTTACGTTATTCATACCGTGTATAAGGTACTTGTAAACAAAGTAACATGTATTTCACCCCCGCAGTTAAGAAAACTGAAAACAGTTAGAGAAAAGGGGGACATGAACTCACAGTGGATGCGTAAACTCTATCAAGCGTCTCTGAAGCAGTAATCTGTGCAACGACCTACAAGTGCTAATTCTATTAGACGGACGGCCGTGCTTTAGCTTTACAGTTTATGTTTGCGGGAAATAGTTAGACAACTATTTCGTGTTACATTTTGTTTATGCTTGATAGTTATTCTTCTTCCCAAGGATGGGGGATACAATACATGTGCGTAAGTTACGTTTTATCAATCTTGTGGTAATGTAATTACCGGTGTAACTTATATGTTTATGGAAGCGTTCGCAAAGTTTTGGAATCATTAACGCTTGTAAATATTATTTTTACCCTAAAATAATATTTATGTATTTCACAAAATAATCATAAACAGTGTTGTGACAAATATATTTATCACGTTAATCTTTGTGAAAATCCCACCTCCGAATGTTTAGTAAAATATAGTACTGGCGAAATTTATGTTTCAAAAGTATGCCCAAAAATAGTTCTAACACTTGTTGTGTAAAAAGTCTAAGTGTTAGGTTTTTAGAAAATTTCGCCAGAGTTTCCTCTGTAACTGGAGGTGGCCACGCTTTCAAGCGTATCATTTTCTTTTAACAAATCAACTCAATCAACTTCTTTATTCAATCAAACAATTTCCGACACATCAAACTAGTCAACAAGTATGTAAATTTGCATAATCGCATGAACTTGCAGTTTTTCCGCATTAATAATGTAAATCATCCTTATATATGTAGATTTCTATATAAAGTAACTTTAATCTTGTAAAAACCTCGTGTTCAGAGAAAACCGTCTTTACAACTTCTAGCAACTAGTGACAAATACACTTCTTTGTCGGATCTCTTTATTTTACAAGTGTCTATACACTTGTGGTTTATAAAATCATATTTATTAGTGCAAGATCCATCTTTAGAAAAACATGATTTCTTTAAAGTGTGGTCTTTCAAAAATACCACTTGCGGATACGTAGATCCGCTAGTTTTAAACACCATTTTACCGGTTAAAATACTTTTACACAAGTAAAATATTTCTCTACAAGTTCATGTCTCTAAAATGTGGTAGTGTTTCACTTTTAACCCTTGTATCTTTCAAAAACAAGCTTATGTGATGATACGTGATTTTACAAAGTCGGGTTAAACGAAGATTTGAGCTACCACATTATAGATCGGGTCACAATAAGCACAAATTTCAAGTCCTACGACTTTTACACAAGTTATACGCTATTAACCACCATTTTTGTGATTTTACTAGACTTTAAAGATTCAAAACGCATGTTTACGATATTTAACCGACGAAAATTCTTTTAACCACTTTAGATGAGTGTAAAAACAAGTTTTAAAGGTTATACCTCTAGCTCAAGGCTAGGGAAGATCTTTGACGAAAAACGCGTGGATAAAAGATAACGAGAGAGGTCCTTCGTATTCCGCTTGCACCAAAGCTCCTTAAATGCAACTTGTGATGTTTGTATGTGCTTGGAATGAAGAGATCAAGACCGAAAATGTGGTGTGTGTGTTTGGTGTGTTCGGCCGAGAGCCACAAGAAGCAAGAGAGAGAGTGAGTTGGTTGTGAATTGTGTTGGACAATCTTAGTGCAAATCTCATGTATTTATAGAGAAAGTTAAGGTGCATTATCCATTGGGCATTGTGTTCACTAGATACTAGACAAAGCTTGATTGACCAAGATCACAAGTACATATTGGTGCCCCCTAGGTAACCGATCGGTTGGGGGGGGGGGGTCCATGGTTCGATTTTAAGTGTTAGTTAGGGAGTTTAGTTATGTTAATTAGGTTAGGTTAAGTATTAACCTTGTTAGTTGCGTATGACGGGTGTTAGGGTAATCAGAGACCCTAACTTGCTCAGAAAAATATAAAAAGTGAAAATAATAAAATTTTCATGTTCCGGGTAAAGTCCGGGTGTCCGGTTGGATAGTAATCCGTTAAAGTGTTACAAAAGACTTTAAAGTGTCGTTATTACATCTTTAGTGACACAATTTGTTTTCCCGACACTTTAGAAAGTGTCTAGTAATATTTTCTCATTTTTGGCACTTTACTAGTCAGCTAGAAGCTGGTTAAATTATTTAAAGTGCTGTGTTTGGTACTTAAAGTACGTTCTGGCACATCCGAATCAGTGTATCTTATCCCCTAGAGACGCGGTAACACAACCCTTATATCCTACACTCACTACCAGTGTAGCCAAAATATATGAGGCTCTTAACAGGCCTTGAGGCAGTATTTGCCTGATGCTGGTTATATCAGCATGTTTACTGTGTATCCGTTTGGTGCTACTGTGCTTTTTGTGCATCATGTTTGTCACTAGGGTTCAGCACGTAAATAATGTAGTGACAGCAAATAAAGTATGATGCAAGTAAGTGCATGTATCAGTATGCAGGTAGCAGTTTATCAGCTAGTTTCAATCAAGCACAGTAATCAAGTAATAATTAATCATTAATTAAGTTGTACGGATACCTGGTTTTGTGCGGGTTGTCACAATATCGGTCCACCTTGAATCTACTCTATCCATTCCAGCTTTAGAACGAACCGTACACCAAATTTGCGATGACAACTTGCATTCAAAAAACAAATGGTCATGCGAATCAACAATTTCATAACACAAGAGGCAGCACATCATGTTCATATTGTTTCTCCGGGTATAGCTCCACTGCAAGATTTTGTCTTGTGTTAAGAGTTTGCGTCGAACAATGAGCCACATCAAAAAAGCGTGCCGAGGAATACACTGAGAGAACCAAACAATGTGACAACTCGTATTTCGAACCTATCTTTGTACCTTAATGTAACATAACCTTTAGGTGACTATGTGTATTGGATGATTTAATGGAATATTACGTTATTGAATGTTATGTGAGTATATGTTGTGTTGTATGTATGTATGTATAGGAACGACCCAAACGCACAACACCATTCGATCGCACAAGCCCATTTGGGCTACACCTTGTGTGCGGATCATGGGCAGCCCATTGAGAGTTCGGCCCACTCCTTCTTTTGTCGCATAACATTAGGGGTTAGGGTATACTCCTCACTTGTTTGCAAAACATTCAAAACACAAACCCTAGCTCTCCTCTCTCTCTCACGAACCGAAGGCAGCCAAACATCCTCCTCATCGAAGTTCATAGGGTTCGGATCGAAGGCAGCCAAACATCCTCCTCATCGAAGTTCATAGGGTTCGGATCATTCTCTTCTTCGGATCAATTCTCGTTCCTTCTCTATTCGGTTAGTATGATTAACTATTGTTTGATGGTATTATGATGTGTGTCATATATGCTCGATATGATTGATGATGATTTGTTATGATTGGTTTGAATATTATGTGATTAAGAATGTATGAATGTAATCGGCCATATATGTATTTGATTCGAATCCGAAGAGTTGATTATAGTGTTCATGAAATCGGCTTATGTGTATTATAGAATATTCATGATAAATCGGGTTTCATGTTATTGTTCTAAGAATCGAATGTTTGATAATAAGGTCGCATGATGTGATGTTATATGATGGATCATGGTTTTATATTAAACAATTCATATGAATCATTGTGTTGCTAAAGTCAACATAGATTAAATAAACACATGGGAGTATCTGACAATAGTTGATGATAATTTTGTGGAGTGGTCGAATAGGGTTTCTTGTTAGTGGACATGTGCTAAAACTACAATCATGAGTTAAAATATATATTTGATTTTCGTACATATGTGATGAACCGAATGCATGATTGATGATATGTTAGAATAGGTGTTATCATGATAATGTAGGGAAGTCATGTGTATGAGATTGTCGGCCATGTGTGTGTGAGGTTGTAGTATTGACAAATCCAAGCATGTGCATAGTAAATGTGATTGTCAGAATAGTTAAGGTTATCATGTGATGATAATGGATTGGATGATAAATTGGTTAGTTGATCGATGGTATATGGAATTGGAAATAAGAAAACTGTTAGTTGACTTATTGTAAAATAGGAAATTATGGAATAGATGTAACTGATTGCTTGATTCACGAAAGTTTGTTAACCGGTCGCACAAGGCCCCTAGTCGCATAAGGGGTCCTTTCGCACAAGTCTGGTCAGTCGTACAAGACACATCCAGTCGCACAAGGCCTGCTGGATCGCACATGCTGCATGTGTTTAACGGTTGGGCCTCCAAGCCCAAAATGAGTCGCACAAGACACATGAACCGTACAAGATAGTTTGTTGTTTGTTGTGATTGGGCCGCACAAGATGGTTATCTGTTTTTAATTGTTGGGCCGTAGACATGGGCTGGGTAATAGAGCTGATCGCACAAGTCGTTGTTCGGTTTAATTGTTGGGCCGGGTGTTTATGTTTGGGCCGGGCTCTATCAGGTCGCACAACACGCTGTGGATCGCACAAGGATGTGCTGATCGCACAACGTGTTGGGCCGAGACTTATGTGGGCTTCATCCGTATGTTAAACGGATAACATTTAGAACATTTTATGTGTGTACTATGTTGCCATGATCGATACGTGTTAGCAATATGTTAAACTATGTGTAATCATACGTGCTTTAATTGAACCTAAACCTGACATGTGTGATAACCATGTTAGGACGTGGTTGACCACTAGCATTTAGACGTGACCTTTCTGTGTAATCTGCCAAGCAAACCAAGGTGAGTTCACACTTCTTTATAAAGCATGGGATTCCCAGGGGTTGGGAATGGGTTAAGGAATATAGATTCCTCGTCCTGTTGAGACGTATTCAGGAACGTAGATTCCTCGTCCTGTTGAGACGTATTCAGGAACGTAGATTCCTCGTCCTGTTGAGACGTATTCAGGAATGTAGATTCCTCGTCCAGTATGAGACGGATTTAACTATACTAGACTAGAACTCTATCAACGAAGTCCCTCCTTTTATATCGACTTAATCGCCGAGGCCAATGGCGAGCGGGTCATTAGTTAGATAGCGCTATTAGGTTTAACAAACCTCACACCGAGCCGCAGAGGACGGGCGTGGACTAATGGACTATGGCACGTCAGTGATGATAGACACAGACGTTAGGGCACTTAAACATGACGAACGTTAGTAGTCGATATGGTAACGAGTCTGGTGAATTAAACATGGGGTAGCCCCCACGGCCATAGAGCCGGGCTGGAATAGCCAACGTAAGAACGGGTAATTAATAAACGTTTTTCGAACTATGGGGTAACCCCCACGGCTGGATAGCTGGTAAAGAGCAAACTGTGTTTTCGAAACAACTATAAACTGGACAACCAAACGTGAACTCACTCAACTAGTTGTTGACTCATTACTACATGCTTTGCAGGTCTATAGGTACTTAGCTGGAGCTTGCACAAGGAAGAGTCGTTGTGGGACATGGACAAATGGGTGCCATGTTAAACATTTGGTTAATTGAACTTTTGATTTGGTTTTAAACATTATGCTTCCGCTCATAACTTAACTATGTTTGTTTTGGACACTAATCGTGTTGGTTGGACTTTTACATTTAATTATTTACTTGTTCAATATGATTAGTGGTTTGATCCTGGTCAGTCACGCCTCCAAGCGGTGATACTCCGCATGTGGATTTTGGGGGGTGTGACAGATTGGTATCAGAGCCATTGGTTATAGAGAACTTGGTTTTAATAAAGGAAAACGTTTTTGTTAAAACCAGACTATAACCTGTACAGTGCTCTACGATCCACAACGACGCTTCACTCCACGTGCAAGGCTCGACATTCTAGGTGATATGGTTTGTGATTTATTGCCTACTTGCTAGACTACGTAGAACTTTGCTCATGATATGCTTAGCTAGTATAGCTACTCTTGCTTGAACACTTGTGTGCTTACTCTCTTCTGTCATCGCACTTTCGCGAACCCCTCTCACTCATGCTTCCTTTGATATGAAGATCATGTCTGGACGCATCAACATGACTCAAGCCCAGTTGACGGCTCTGATTAACGAACAGGTTGCTGCGGCACTTGCAGCTGCACAGGCAGGAGGTATCCCTGCAGTTTCTAATTCATTCTAGGATCTTTAGATCCTACACTCGTGAACCTATCCTTGTGTTAAACTTTGTCCTTTCTTACACCCACAACAGGTCAACATGCTCAGCCACCTGTTTGCACCTTTAAAACTTTTATGGACTGCCGACCCACTACTTTTAGTGGCACTGAAGGAGCAGTAGGTCTCCTCCACTGGTTTGAGAAACTAGAATCTGTGTTCGAAATGTGTGAATGCCCTGAGGCACGCAGGGTGAAATATGCTACCGGCACTCTCGAGGGTTTAGCCCTCACATGGTGGAACCCTCAAGTCCAAATGTTGGGGTTGGTTGCTGCTAACGCCACCCCATGGAACAATTTTAAAGAAATGATCAGGGAGGAATACTGCACTCGTGACGACATTCATAAGCTGGAAGTCGAGTTCTTCAACCTCAAGATGACGGGGTCAGAAATTGAGGCGTTTACTAAGAGATCGAATGAGCTTGCACTACTGTGTCCTACTATGGTGGACCCTCCAATTAAGCGTATCGAACTTTATCTTAAGGGCCTAGTGCCAGCAATCCAAAGTCATGTGACATCAGCAAACCTCGCCACCTACCAGCAGGTTGTTCAATTGGCTCACCGTCTCACTGATCAGGCGGTGGAGCAAAACAAGTTACCAAAACGTATTAGTGCTACAGCTACCTCTGAACCTCCCAGTGATAACAAACGTAAATGGGATGGAGCTTCAAGCAGAGGTTCGACTTCTGTTCAATCTCAGTCGCAGCAGAGAAGAACTGAAGAGTATAAGAGTCCTAGTCAGCAATCGTCAGGTAGCCAAAGTCAGGGTGGATACAAAGGAAATCGCCCCAAATGTAATCGTTGTAATTTACATCACAGTGGGCCATGCACCAGAAGTAACTGTCATCGGTGCAACAAGCCTGGTCATATTGCAAGAGAATGTAGGAGTCAGTTTCCCGCGAACCAAAATCGGCAACAACAGCGAGCCCCACCAAATCAACGTCAGCAGCAGCAACAACAGGGTAACAACAGAGGGTGCTTTCAGTGTGGAGCTGAAGGCCACTTCAAGAAAGACTGTCCCCAGCTGAACCAGAACAACAACAATAACAACAACAATCAGGGGAATGGAAACAACGGGGGTAACAATGGCAATGGTGCAAGGGGCCATGCGTTCGTTATTGGCAATGGAGAAGCGAGGATGACCCCAATGTTGTGACGGGTAAGTTCCTTCTCGACGACTTTTACGTTACTGTCTTATTTGATTCGGGTGCTGATACTAGTTATGTGTCCCAAAAAGTTAGTCAACTGCTTAAACGAACCCCAACACCTTTGAACCCCAAACACGATGTAGAGTTAGCTAATGGTAAGAGTTTAGAGGTCACACACGTAGTCAAAGGTTGTAATCTCGTTCTTGCTGATCACACTTTCTCGATCGACCTCCTTCCTATCACTCTGGGTAGTTTCGACGTTGTAATTGGGATGGACTGGTTGTCCCAACACCAAGCAGAGATTCTTTGCAACGAAAAGATCGTTCGTATTCCTCGCCCAGGTGATGAACCTCTCATGATTCGTGGCGACAAGAGTGGCGCAGTTGTGAGCATCATTTCTTCCCTTAAGGCTCAAAAGTGTTTGCGTAAGGGCCACACTGCCTTTATGGCTCTCGTTACTGACACCTCGAAGAAAGAGAAAAAGATAGAAGACTTCCCGATTGTACGCGACTATCCTGAGGTATTTCCTGAGGAACTACCTGGCCTTCCGCCTCATCGTCAGGTCGAGTTTCAAATCGAGTTAGCTCCTGGAGCGGCACCCATAGCTCGTGCACCGTATCGTTTAGCTCCATCAGAGTTGAAAGAGCTATCTACGTAACTACAAGAACTCTTAGATAAGGGTTTTATTCGTCCTAGCTCTTCGCCCTGGGGAGCTCCAGTGCTTTTTGTGAAGAAGAAAGACGGTACGTTCAGAATGTGCATCGACTACCGTGAACTGAACAAGGTGACTGTGAAGAATCGCTACCCTCTTCCACGCATTGACGATTTGTTCGACCAGCTGCAAGGGTCGAGCTACTACTCAAAGATTGATTTGAGATCAGGGTATCACCAGCTGAGAGTCCGAGAGGAGGACGTCTCCAAAACAGCCTTCAGAACTCGTTATGGACACTATGAGTTTTTGGTCATGCCTTTTGGGATGACAAACGCACCTGCGGTCTTCATGGACTTGATGAATCGAGTGTGCAAGCCTTACTTAGACAAGTTCGTTATTGTCTTCATCGATGACATCCTGATCTATTCGAAGAGTCAGGAGGAACATGAGCAACATTTACGACTTATTTTGGAACTCCTTCGAAAAGAACAGTTGTACGCCAAGTTTTCAAAATGTGACTTCTGGCTTCGTGAAGTCCATTTCTTAGGCCATGTGGTGAATAAGGATGGGATTCACGTAGATCCATCCAAGGTGGATTCGATCAAGAGCTGGCCTGCACCTCGCACACCAACGGAAATTCGCCAATTCTTGGGATTGGCAGGTTACTACAGGAGGTTTATCAAGGATTTTTCTAAGATTGCACAACCTCTTACTTCACTAACGCAGAAGGGCGTTGTTTATCGTTGGGGAAACGCACAGGAATTAGCGTTTCAACACTTAAAGGATAGACTTTGCAGTGCCCCTATCCTTTCATTGCCAGAGGGCACAGACGACTTGGTGGTTTACTGTGACGCATCCATTCAGGGTCTTGGTTGCGTATTGATGCAGCGGGATAAAGTTATAGCCTACGCCTCACGTCAACTCAAGGTTCATGAAAAGAACTACACTACACACGATCTAGAGCTGGGAGCGGTTATTTTTGAGCTTAAGATATGGCGACACTACTTATATGGCACCAAGTGTGCTATCTACACTGATCACAGAAGCCTCGAGCACATCTTTAAACAGAAAGAACTTAATATGCGACAACGACGATGGGTCGAACTGCTGAATGACTATGAATGCTCGATCAGGTACCACCCGGGCAAAGCCAATGTTGTGGCCGACGCCCTCAGTCGAAAGGACACTGCGCCTAAGCGCGTACGAGCTTTACAACTCACTATACAGTCAAGTCTTCCTTCCCAAATACGAAATGCTCAGGTAGAAGCATTGAAACCAGAAAACGTCAGGGCTGAAGCCCTACGCGGCTCGAGGCAACGCTTAGAACAGAAGGAAGACGGTGCTTACTACGTCATGGGACGCATTTGGGTTCCATTTTTTGGCATCCTACGAGAGCTTGTGATGGATGAGGCACACAAGTCTCGCTACTCGGTACATCCTGGTTCGGACAAAATGTACCACGATATCAGAACCACATATTGGTGGCCTAGCATGAAGGCCCACATAGCAACTTACGTTAGCAAGTGCTTGACTTGCGCGAGAGTCAAGGCGGAATACCAGAAACCTTCAGGCCCACTTCAACAACCAGAGATACCACAATGGAAATGGGAGCAAATTTCCATGGATTTTGTTACTGGCCTGCCTAGATCACAACGTGGTAACGATACTATTTGGGTGATCGTGGATCGACTCACAAAGTCTGCTCACTTCTTGGCTATCAAGGAAACAGATAAGTTCTCCACCCTAGCAGAAGTATATCTCAAGGATGTTGTCTCGAGGCACGGGGTGCCCATCTCTATCATCTCGGATCGAGATGCACGTTTTACTTCAGAACTATGGCAAGCAATGCACAAGTCCTTTGGCTCAAGGTTAGATATGAGCACAGCTTATCACCCGCAAACGGATGGGCAGTCGGAACGTACCATCCAGACCCTCGAAGACATGCTTAGGGCATGTGTGATTGACTTTGGCAATGGCTGGGAAAAGCATCTGCCACTTGTGGAATTTTCGTACAACAATAGCTACCACACCAGCATTAAAGCTGCTCCGTTTGAGGCATTGTACGGGCGTAAATGCCGGTCACCTCTTTTGTCACACCCCGACCACGTGTAACATACAAAACGTGGCGGAAACGTCGGGGAGTGTTGTAACAGAATTAATGTTTCATAACCATGGATACCAAAAAGTGTTTCGTTTTATTAAACATTGAATAATTACATCGTCTGGAAATCTAAATACACAATTTAAACATAGTCTATCATTGTTATTAAGTCACTAAAGCCTTGTCCAGTCTTATGTGAGCATGCATCCTATCAAACGATATCATCCAACAATACCTGAAACATATGTGAAAACGAGGTCAGCAAAGAAATGCTGGCGAATACATTGGTTTTGTTGAAAATAAGATTCATGACTTCTGTTTGAGAAAATGTTTAGTCATGAACCTTGTAATTTACTTTGTCTTGTAAATCATTTGAAAAACGATAAGACCAGATGATATGTATAAATAAGAGAATAATGTATGGTTAAATGAATAACCATTGTAAAATGAGTTTGTATAAGATAAGTTGTTTGTAAATCAATGTCTTGTGAAAAGTATGATACTTGTATAAAATGTTCTATGTCTCAAACTGAAATGATTCAAATAACGCTACAATATGTAATACCATACAAACACTTATATATAGGAAGTACCAGCGGCGTATCCACCATGTTTATATCATATTACATACGCATCGTTACTTAATCACTTAATCAAACCAAACCACCAAAGTAATGTTCATGTCCAATGTAAATCATGTAATATGTATAACCAAAATGATATGTATGGCTAGTGAAATGCATCAACTAAACCATAGGTGAAACGCACAAAACAAAGTATTGAAGTAAAACTTGGTTTAAATCAATACTATGTTTCATGTAAATGCATGATCAAATGTAAATCATGTCCCAATGTTTACCCAATTGTTAAAACATTTTGTAAAATCGTTCAAGTCGTTCTTGTTCTAATTGTTCAAATCGTTCTTGTTTTAATTGTGAAACTACTTTATGGTCGATTCTCTAATAACATTCAAACCTTCTTGACTCGTTCCTCGTTCCAACTCGCTCTCGTTCTCGTTCTTAACAAACCCTTACCAAAGGGTAAATTAATAATTTCAGATTCAGTCATTACCCAAAATACCCCCACACATAACCATGGGTATAGAGAATAACGGGATTTGTCAGATCCTATGGTACCATAACCTAATACTGGTCGGCTTGATCATTGCTAATGAATGTCATTGGTTATGTAACTACAACCAACAAGTTTGTTCACTTTATTGAAATCGTTCTTGAAACCATTGTAATTGTTTTTGAAACTATTGTAATTGTTTTTGAAACCATTGTAATCGTTCTTGAATCCATTGTTATCGTTCTTGAAACCACATTGTAATTGTTATTGTAATCGTTCTTGAAATCATTGTTAAGACATTTGGCACATATGAGTCACCCCAAAACAGTTGAAAACAGTAAAAGAGGGGAATAATGTACTCGCCTGAGAGTGCTTAGGAGTCTTGAACAACTACCAAGTAAGCTAGAGGAGTCCCGGAAATCAAACGGTACCTAATATAGGTAACTACATAATTAACCCGGACCTAAATCGGAAGACTGGGTAGCAGGAGGGTTCGTAAACCAAATGAGTGTAGGAACTCATGTGATATGGTTTAACAAAGCCTACATACTAAATGGAACTTAATCTAAGTATTATCGACCCATCGCGACCCATTAAGGTAGCTTATGCTACTTTAAAGCGTCGTTCGCGTGAAACGCGTTCGGACCGTCTAACTAGTCCTATGACAAGTGTTATATGCCTAAACATGTTACATAATCAGTTATGTGACAAAAGTTTAGGTTACATATGCTTAATTACCAATTATACATGAAAAGGGTATTCTGGTAATTTACCTAAGGCATATAAACTACCTATCATACAACTACTCAAACGATGTGACCATAGGGTAAAACCTCGGAAGGTTATGCCCTATACTAGGGTCACCTAATGTATTTGGTCGGATCCTAATGATCGACCAAACTGGGTCGGGTTCGAGGTATAAGCGATTTATTAGATCGCTTACCCTACGACCCTAGACAACGTGGTAATCAGTAGGCATAGTCCCAAGGGACTATAACCAACGTGATTACACTCACGTTGCGAAGTTCAAACGAACTTCGCATTGACCATAAGCTGGTCATCGCTGAAAGTCAAACAAAGTTTGACTTTCGGACTCGAAAAGCAATAAAATAAGGAAAAGAACGAAAGAATACTTACCCAGGGTCCCCGAATGCTAATCCCGATCCAAGAATCTCAGGTATGAAACAATGGTTTCAACTTAGAGTTTCTCAAATCAGAATTCTTGTAAGTTATGCAATGGGGGTGTATGGGTATATATAGTTTTCGGTCCACCGTTGAGATCGTTTCATGGAAACCGTGATTCGATCACATCCGTACACTTGTTGAAAGGTTATGGAAGCTAAATATGATCCTTATCTGATGACTAAGCAATTTAGAACATGTGGTGGTGGATCAAACAGCTGCAAACAGGCAGTTAAATACTCTGCATCTGGTCTGAACTTGGCTAGCACACCGTTACAATATAAGTGTAGAGGTGCGCTAGGCCTAAGTTTGGCAGATTTACACTTTTGGTCCCTGTCATGCATTCAGCCCATTTTCGACACGTTTAAGGCCCGTTAACCCCATTTCAAAGCTCTAAAATGAAGTTAAAGTATAGGGAACTTAAAATGTGTTCAAAAATATCTCGGATGTCGGTTCGTTTAGCCGTACGGTTGCGTTGTTCGGTTAATTACGACGGAATGCGCATAAGCGCGAAAAAAGATCCAAATGACGCGACGAATGGATTTTTGGCAAGCCAAACACTAAAGCATCATATAGTAATGCTTACATAAATTTTTGGATGTCCGGATGTATTCAGAACGTAAGTTATGCGCAAAAGTGCAAACTTGTGCACTTTTTTGACACTTTTAGTCCCTGAATGATCCAAAAGTTTATTTTAGCACACCGAACCCCTCAAAGCCTATTTCTAAGCTATGTAAAGGATATTTATGCTATGTTTAACTTATGGCCATGTTCCGGAATGTCTGTTCCAGTACGAATCGTCATATTTTCGCAGTTTGTCAAGTTTAGTCCCTGTAAGCGAATTAACTTGTTTTTGCCATACCAAACCTTCAAAACTTATTTCTAAGTTAAGTAAAGGTTATTTAAGGTACGTTAAGCCTATTTCACTATTTCGGAGTGTTTGTTGCATTAAACTGGTTATATTTACGCATTGGTGCGCGTATAACCTTCCAGAAAGCGATTTAGAGTTTGAATTCGAACAAAAATTGTTATGTGCAAATGATACACATATTTTTAACAAATCCCAAGTATGAAATACAATATTTCATTGGTTTGGTATTTGTTTGATGGCCGTGGAGGCACAGGTGTTACAGTCTCCCCTACTTTAGGAAATTTCGTCCCGAAATTTAATCAGAGGAAACTTGTGAGAGCTTGAAAACATGAAGTTGAAAAGATCGAACAACATTGGTTATGGTTCTCAACTTTTAGTAACTTTAATAACATCATGCTTCCAATGTAAGAGGGACACTTATATACAAGTATATGAAGCGCCATTGGTGCGTCCACCGTATCTCCATTACATCATTCTCATTTTGTTATTGTTGTCACTATCGGTTCTTACACATAATAAATCCTACTGGGTTTCTGTGCACTAAATTTCATAATTATGTACGCGTCCATAATCAGACAATTCCTTGCACAGTTCACATAGTCAATTTTATAATGTGTAGGGTAAAACCAAATGAACATTCCTATGATGAGTGTGACTAGACCGCCGTAGAGTCCTTTTAATTAAATCAATAAATGATCTAAATAGACTATCAAGGAGTCTGTTCAGCTACATCACTAGATGTCGTTCTTTAACCAAATTGTGAATCAATCTTTTAGACTAGACCACTAAAAGGGTCTCTTATGAATCATGGAGTAGTACTATATAATCCAAGGGTCTTAACTACCATGTAGAAGCCCATAAGGATTTAAGGTAGTACCTTTTGAATATCCTACTATGAATCCCTCATATGAAGATAGGAAAGATTCTATAAGGATTTGAAAATCGTAAAACACAAAAACATAGAGGAGCACACATAAACACATATCACATAATCGCATACTCACATAATTGTTGAATTTGACCTTTAAATTTGTTATCTTTGGACACGGGTATTTAAAGCATACAAGGAATCAAATCCTTAATTGCAGCAATTTGGATGGATCCACATGAATACCCTGCTTGTTGACTACGTGACCCAAAAATTGAACTTCTTTAAGCCAAAATTTCCACTTGGAGGATTTAGCGAAAAGTTTGTTCCTTCTTTAGGGTTTCCAATGTCCACGAAGGTGTTGATCGTGATCGGCTCGGGATATGAATAGATCAAGATGTCATTAACAACAATGACGAACTGATCCAAATAAGGCTTGCAGACTCTATTTATTAAGTCCTTGAAGATGGCTGGAGCATTTGTCAACCCAAAAGGCATGACTGTAAACTCGTAATGGCCATACTTCATGCAGAAAACCGTTTTGGGAATATCTTCTTCGAGAATACAAAGTTGATGATACCCAAAACGCAAATCGATCTTGGAAAAGCATGAAACGCTATGCAGTTGATCGGAGAAATCGTTGATTTAAGGTAGGGGGATATCGATTCTTGATGGTAAGCTTACTAGGCTTACGTTAATCGATATACATTCGAAAAGATCCAATTTTTCTTTTCACAAGGAGAACAGGAGTTTCTCCAAGGTGAAAAGTTCGGACGGATGAATCCTTTATCAGACAACTCTTGAAGCTGTTTTGATAATTCTTGCATCTCGAACGATGCAAGACGATAAGATACTTTAGATTTAAAAGAAACAAGTGTTTGAGGTTCTTAGGGAGATCATAAGTAATCATAAAAAATGACAGAACCAGACGAGTAGTTTTGTCTTTATGTTGATACCATAAGGTTGGATCAAACATTCATACAATTGCATTAGTTAAAAATAAAACCACAAATTTTTATTTATATAACAACCGCATTGTCTTTAAATGTTACAAGATAACAACCAGAGGAAATACAAAATGCTAATTGTTCACTCCTTCATCATTGAGTGCCTCATTGATGTTAAACACTCGACCACGTGCTGGATTCACATTGACGTTGACATTCGCATTTGGGTTTGCGTTAGCATTTGCATTCACCAGTCTTGGGCAGTTGTGGCGGAAGTGACCAATCTCTCCGCAGTTGAAACATGACCCCAGTGGGAATCTCGCAACATTCCCTTGAACCGGAGCTTGAACCTGAGCAGCCTGATTTTGTCCCAAACGACAAACATTGGCCAAATGCCCAAGTTTCCCACAAGTCGTGCATTGCCAGCAAGCTTGTTGTACTGCGTGATGACCGTTGCAACGTGCACAATGAGGTGCGGTACCGGCATATGCTTTCTTTGCAGGTGGCTGAGCTGGTGGGTTCCGCGGGTTCTGAGCAGTCTGTGCTGTAACAGCAAAGTTCTGAACACCCTATCGCTTTCTTGATTTCTTTGACGTCTCACCTTCCTTACCCTTCTTGTTTTGACCTTTCTTGCTATCCTCCTTGTCAGACCCCTGCTTCTTACCCTTGTCACCCTTTCTGTGTAACTTATTCTTCCGAATCTGCGACTCAGTCAATGTCGCAGCTAACTCGATCGCCTGACGGAGTGTGGCAGGGTTACTACCAGTAAGGATGTCTTGTACCGAGCCAGGTAGGCCGTCGATGTATCTTTCGATAGCCTTGTCGAGTGGGGTAACCATTGTCGGGCAAAGCAGACTCAACTCCTCAAACCTATCAGTATACGCCCTATGCTCACCACTATCTTGCTTCAACTCATCAAATTCCTTCTCCAAAGCTCGCTGCTCATGACGAGGACAGAATTCCCTCATCATAAGGGCCCTAAGTTCAGCCCATGTCTGTGCTAGAGCAACTTCTGCACCACGATCCCTCATAACCCCGTTCCACCATGTGAGAGCCCTCTTCTGAAACACACTCGAAGAAAACTCGACCTTGCGATTGTCAGGACACTGCACGTGGCGGAAAGTATTCTCAATGCTCTCGAACCATTGAAGAAGCCCAGTCGCTCCTTCAGAACCACTAAACAGTCGCTCCTTCAGAACCACTAAACTTGAGTGGTTTAGCCTGGTTAAAATCCTTGTATTTGCATGTAACATTGTTGTTGTTGTTGGCTTGGATCCATTGAGCAAAGAGGTTTGGAAACTGAGCATCCATCTGCTGCGCAATAATTTCTGCCAGCTCGGCAGTCTCTATCTGGCTTTCGCGTCGAGGAGGCATTGTCTAAAAGAGGAAACATGAAAGGAAACGAGTGAGAGAAATAGACGAAAAGAATGAGATGAAACAAATCTGATGAAAGCGAGGATAGTGGTCATTTGTTTGTTACTACAAAGCAACAAACAACCCTGGTGATTAATCAAAGTAAATAGGTCAAAAATAATGTATCGCGAAGACATGCTCGCCTATAAGTGAACACTCATCCCAAGAATTCCCAGGTAAGCACAACTGGTCTCGCGTCTGATGAGATATATACGAAGTGCTTGCCTAGACAGAAAACC
Source organism: Helianthus tuberosus (assembly GCA_030545235.1). Classification (NCBI taxonomy): domain Eukaryota; kingdom Viridiplantae; phylum Streptophyta; class Magnoliopsida; order Asterales; family Asteraceae; genus Helianthus; species Helianthus tuberosus. The sequence continues at coordinate 110,287,790 of CM060423.1, forward strand.
CAGAATACAGGCATTCACCCTTCCAGTTTGCACGTGTTCACATTATTTAAAACCCAAAACCTTGAGGAGATTTTGAAAACTCAAAAGGGTTCAAAACCATATAACAGAGGGTTCAAAACCTTACAATAGAGGGTTCAAAACCTAGAAATTAATCATCCTAGAACAGATGATTAGTTTTCAAAGCGGTTTTGAAATTTATGTTCTTGTTGTGGTCGTCGCCTAAGGATAGGTGACAGTATTGTTTTATGACTAAACGCAAGTAAACTCGCGTTAGGGTCCTAGAAAGGTTATAGACTAGGTCAAAGCATTACTAATAACCTAATTCCCTATAACCATTGGCTCTGATACCATCTTTTCTGTCACACCCCGACCACGTGTAACATACAAAACGTGGCGGAAACGTCGGGGAGTGTTGTAACAGAATTAATGTTTCATAACCATGGATACCAAAAAGTGTTTCGTTTTATTAAACATTGAATAATTACATCGTCTGGAAATCTAAATACACAATTTAAACATAGTCTATCATTGTTATTAAGTCACTAAAGCCTTGTCCAGTCTTATGTGAGCATGCATCCTATCAAACGATATCATCCAACAATACCTGAAACATATGTGAAAACGATGTCAGCAAAGAAATGCTGGCGAATACATTGGTTTTGTTGAAAATAAGATCCATGACTTCTGTTTGAGAAAATGTTTAGTCATGAACCTTGTAATTTACTTTGTCTTGTAAATCATTTGAAAAACGATAAGACCAGATGATATGTATAAATAAGAGAATAATGTATGGTTAAATGAATAACCATTGTAAAATGAGTTTGTATAAGATAAGTTGTTTGTAAATCAATGTCTTGTGAAAAGTATGATACTTGTATAAAATGTTCTATGTCTCAAACTGAAATGATTCAAATAACGCTACAATATGTAATACCATACAAACACTTAAATATAGGAAGTACCAGCGGCGTATCCACCATGTTTATATCATATTACATACGCATCGTTACTTAATCACTTAATCAAACCAAACCACCAAAGTAATGTTCATGTCCAATGTAAATCATGTAATATGTATAACCAAAATGATATGTATGGCTAGTGAAATGCATCAACTAAACCATAGGTGAAACGCACAAAACAAAGTATTGAAGTAAAACTTGGTTTAAATCAATACTATGTTTCATGTAAATGCATGATCAAATGTAAATCATGTCCCAATGTTTACCCAATTGTTAAAACATTTTGTAAAATCGTTCAAGTCGTTCTTGTTCTAATTGTTCAAATCGTTCTTGTTTTAATTTTGAAACTACTTTATGGTCGATTCTCTAATAACATTCAAACCTTCTTGACTCGTTCCTCGTTCCAACTCGCTCTCGTTCTCGTTCTTAACAAACCCTTACCAAAGGGTAAATTAATAATTTCAGATTCAGTCATTACCCAAAATACCCACACATAACCATGGGTATAGAGAATAACGGGATTTGTCAGATCCTATGGTACCATAACCTAATACTGGTCGGCTTGATCATTGCTAATGAATGTCATTGGTTATGTAACTACAACCAACAAGTTTGTTCACTTTATTGAAATCGTTCTTGAAACCATTGTAATTGTTTTTGAAACTATTGTAATTGTTTTTGAAACCATTGTAATCGTTCTTGAATCCATTGTTATCGTTCTTGAAACCACATTGTAATTTTTATTGTAATCGTTCTTGAAATCATTATTAAGACATTTGGCACATATGAGTCACCCCAAAACAGTTGAAAACAGTAAAAGAGGGGAATAATGTACTCGCCTGAGAGTGCTTAGGAGTCTTGAACAACTACCAAGTAAGCTAGAGGAGTCCCGGAAATCAAACGGTACCTAATATAGGTAACTACATAATTAACCCGGACCTAAATCGGAAGACTGGGTAGTAGGAGGGTTCGTAAACCAAATGAGTGTAGGAACTCATGTGATATGGTTTAACAAAGCCTACATACTAAATGGAACTTAACCTAAGTATTATCGACCCATCGCGACCCATTAAGGTAGCTTATGCTACTTTAAAGCGTCGTTCACGTGAAACGCATTTGGACCGTCTAACTAGTCCTATGACAAGTGTTATATGCCTAAACATGTTACATAATCAGTTATGTGACAAAAGTTTAGGTTACATATGCTTAATTACCAATTATACATGAAAAGGGTATTCTGGTAATTTACCTAAGGCATATAAACTACCTATCATACAACTACTCAAACGATGTGACCATAGGGTATAACCTCGGAAGGTTATGCCCTATACTAGGGTCACCTAATGTATTTGGTCGGATCCTAATGATCGACCAAACTGGGTCGGGTTCGAGGTATAAGCGATTTATTAGATCGCTTACCCTACGACCCTAGACAACGTGGTAATCAGTAGGCATAGTCCCAAGGGACTATAACCAACGTGATTACACTCACGTTGCGAAGTTCAAACGAACTTCGCATTGACCATAAGCTGGTCAACGCTGAAAGTCAAACAAAGTTTGACTTTCGGACTCGAAAAGCAATAAAATAAGGAAAAGAACGAAAGAATACTTACCCAGGGTCCCCGAATGCTAATCCCGATCCAAGAATCTCAGGTATGAAACAATGGTTTCAACTTAGAGTTTCTCAAATCAGAATTCTTGTAAGTTATGCAATGGGGGTGTATGGGTATATATAGTTTTCGGTCCACCGTTGAGATCGTTTCATGGAAACCGTGATTCGATCACATCCGTACACTTGTTGAAAGGTTATGGAAGCTAAATATGATCCTTATCTGATGACTAAGCAATTTAGAACTTGTGGTGGTGGATCAAACAGCTGCAAACAGGCAGTTAAATACTCTGCATCTGGTCTGAACTTGGCTAGCGCACCGTTACAATATAAGTGTAGAGGTGCGCTAGGCCTAAGTTTGGCAGATTTACACTTTTGGTCCCTGTCATGCATTCAGCCCATTTTCGACACGTTTAAGGCCCGTTAACCCCATTTCAAAGCTCTAAAATGAAGTTAAAGTATAGGGAACTTAAAATGTGTTCAAAAATATCTCGGATGTCAGTTCGTTTAGCCGTACGGTTGCGTTGTTCGGTTAATTACGACGGAATGCGCATAAGCGCGAAAAAAGATCCAAATGACGCGACGAATGGATTTTTGGCAAGCCAAACACTAAAGCATCATATAGTAATGCTTACATAAATTTTTGGATGTCCGGATGTATTCAGAACGTAAGTTATGCGCAAAAGTGCAAACTTGTGCACTTTTTGACACTTTTAGTCCCTGAATGATCCAAAAGTTTATTTTAGCACACCGAACCCCTCAAAGCCTATTTCTAAGCTATGTAAAGGATATTTATGGTATGTTTAACTTATGGCCATGTTCCGGAATGTCTGTTCCAGTACGAATCGTCATATTTTCGCAGTTTGTCAAGTTTAGTCCCTGTAAGTGAATTAACTTGTTTTTGCCATACCAAAGCCTTCAAAACTTATTTCTAAGTTAAGTAAAGGTTATTTAAGGTACGTTAAGCCTATTTCACTATTCCGGAGTGTTTGTTGCATTAAACTGGTTATATTTACGCATTGGTGCGCTTATAACCTTCCAGAAAGCGATTTAGAGTTTGAATTCGAACAAAAATTGTTATGTGCAAATGATACACATATTTTTAACAAATCCCAAGTATGAAATACAATATTTCATTGGTTTGGTATTTGTTTGATGGCCGTGGAGGCACAGGTGTTACATCTTTGTTGGGCAGAGGTGGGGGATAGTCAGATTACTGGACCAGAACATGTGGTTGACACAACAGAGAAAATTGCTCAGATACGACAACGAATGGCGGCAGCTCGTGACCGTCAGAAAGTCTACGCCGATCAGGGCAGAAAACCATTAGAGCTCCAGGTTGGGGAGCAGGTACTACTCAAAGTTTCACCCTGGAAGGGTGTGGTTCGTTTTGGTAAACGGGTCAAACTTAACCCACGATACGTTGGACCCTTCGAAGTCATTGAGAAGATAGGCAAGGTGGCCTACAGATTGAACTTACCAGCGGAACTCAGTGCAGTTCACGATGTTTTCCACGTGTCGAATCTGAAGAAATGTCTGTCAGATGAGACCCACGTAGTTCCTTTGAAGGAGCTCACGATCGACGACCAGTTACGATTCGTCGAGGAACCTGTTGAAATCACGGACCGGGATGTTAAGGTCCTCAAGCGTACTAGAATACCTCTCGTTCGAGTTCGTTGGAACTCACGTCGCGGCCCAGAGTTCACCTGGGAACGCGAAGATCAGATGAAACAAAAGTATCCCCAACTGTTCGCAACCGGTACAACCACTACTGAGGCTGAAGCTACGGAATTTCGGGACGAAATTCCAGATCAACGGGGGGAGGATGTGACACCCCAGGAAAACCAGGAAAACCATGCAACTTAACTAGCTCCCTCAGTGAGTACGTGCTAAATTTCGGGATGAAATTTCTTTCAACTTGGGGATAATGTGACAACTCGTATTTCGAACCTATCTTTGTACCTTAATGTGACGTAACCTTTAGGTGACTATGTGTATTGGATGATTTAATGGAATATTACGTTATTGAATGTTATGTGAGTATATGTTGTGTTGTATGTATGTATGTATAGGAACGACCCAAACGCACAACACCATTCGATCGCACAAGCCCATTTGGGCTACACCTTGTGTGCGGATCATGGGCAGCCCATTGAGAGTTCGGCCCACTCCTTCTTTTGTCGCATAACATTAGGGGTTAGGGTATACTCCTCACTTGTTTGCAAAACATTCAAAACACAAACCCTAGCTCTCCTCTCTCTCTCACGAACCGAAGGCAGCCAAACATCCTCCTCATCGAAGTTCATAGGGTTCGGATCATTCTCTTGTTCGGATCAATTCTCGTTCCTTCTCTATTCAGTTAGTATGATTAACTATTGTTTGATGGTATTATGATGTGTGTCATATTTGCTCGATATGATTGATGATGATTTGTTATGATTGGTTTGAATATTATGTGATTAAGAATGTATGAATGTAATCGGCCATATATGTATTTGATTCGAATCCGAAGAGTTGATTATAGTGTTCATGAAATCGGCTTATGTGTATTATAGAATATTCATGATAAATCGGGTTTCATGTTATTGTTCTAAGAATCGAATGTTTGATAATAAGGTCGCATGATGTGATGTTATATGATGGATCAAGGTTTTATATTAAACAATTCATATGAATCATTGTGTTGTTAAAGTCAACATAGATTAAATAAACACATGGGAGTATCTGACAATAGTTGATGATAATTTTGTGGAGTGGTCGAATAGGGTTTCTTGTTAGTGGACATGTGCTAAAACTACAATCATGAGTTAAAATATATATTTGATTTTCGTACATATGTGATGAACCGAATGCATGATTGATGATATGTTAGAATAGGTGTTTATCATGATAATGTAGGGAAGTCATGTGTATGAGATTGTCGGCCATGTGTGTGTGAGGTTGTAGTATTGACAAATCCAAGCATGTGCATAGTAAATGTGATTGTCAGAATAGTTAAGGTTATCATGTGATGATAATGGATTAGATGATAAATTGGTTAGTTGATCGATGGTATATGGAATTGGAAATAAGAAAACTGTTAGTTGACTTATTGTAAAATAGGAAATTATGGAATAGATGTAACTGATTGCTTGATTCACGAAAGTTTGTTAACCGGTCGCACAGGCCCCTAGTCGCATAAGGGGTCCTTTCGCACAAGTCTGGTCAGTCGTACAAGACACATCCAGTCGCACAAGGCCTGCTGGATCGCACATGCTGCATGTGTTTAACGGTTGGGCCTCCAAGCCCAAATTGAGTCGCACAAGACACATGAACCGTACAAGATAGTTTGTTGTTTGTTGTGATTGGGCCGCACAAAATGGTTATCTGTTTTTAATTGTTGGGCCGTAGACATGGGCTGGGTAATAGAGCTGATCGCACAAGTCGTTGTTCGGTTTAATTGTTGGGCCGGGTGTTTATGTTTGGGCCGGGCTCTATCAGGTCGCACAACATGCTGTGGATCGCACAAGGATGTGCTGATCGCACAACGTGTTGGGCCGAGACTTATGTGGGCTTCATCCGTATGTTAAACGGATAACATTTAGAACATTCTATGTGTGTACTATGTTGCCATGATCGATACGTGTTAGCAATATGTTAAACTATGTGTAATCATACGTGCTTTAATTGAACCTAAACCTGACATGTGTGATAACCATGTTAGGACGTGGTTGACCACTAGCATTTAGACGTGACCTTTCTGTGTAATCTGCCGAGCAAACCAAGGTGAGTTCACACTTCTTTATAAAGCATGGGATTCCCAGGGGTTGGGAATGGGTTAAGGAATATAGATTCCTCGTCCTGTTGAGACGTATTCAGGAACGTAGATTCCTCGTCCTGTTGAGACGTATTCAGGAACGTAGATTCCTCGTCCAGTATGAGACGGATTTAACTATACTAGACTAGAACTCTATCAACGAAGTCCCTCCTTTTATATCGACTTAATCGCCGAGGCCAATGGCGAGCGGGTCATTAGTTAGATAGCGCTATTAGGTTTAACAAACCTCACACCGTGCCGCAGAGGACGGGCGTGGGCTAATGGACTATGGCACGTCAGTGATGATAGACACAGACGTTAGGGCACTTAAACATGACGAACGTTAGTAGTCGATATGGTAACGAGTCTGGTGAATTAAACATGGGGTAGCCCCCACGGCCATAGAGCCGGGCTGGAATAGCCAACGTAAGAACGGGTAATTAATAAACATTTTTCGAACTATGGGGTAACCCCCACGGCTGGATAGCTGGTAAAGAGCAAACTGTGTTTTCGGAACAACTATAAACTGGACAACCAAACGTGAACTCACTCAACTAGTTGTTGACTCGTTACTACATGCTTTGCAGGTCTATAGGTACTTAGCTGGAGCTTGCACAAGGAAGAGTCGTTGTGGGACATGGACAATTGTGTGCCATGTTAAACATTTGGTTAATTGAACTTTTGATTTGGTTTTAAACATTATGCTTCCGCTCATAACTTAACTATGTTTGTTTTGGACACTAATCGTGTTGGTTGGACTTTTACATTTAATTATTTACTTGTTCAATATGATTAGTGGTTTGATCCTGGTCAGTCACGCCTCCAAGCGGTGATACTCCGCATGTGGATTTTGGGGGGTGTGACAAACAAGGCTTGCCCAATTCACCTCCTGCTCTCTATTCCGAACTGAATTCCAAACCTCTGAAGAGGAGTACTCGGTAAGCTTATCACCTTCCATCCACAAAATCCGATCCTGATTATTTAGATTTCGATGAATAAGATCTAATTGAATAAGCACTGGATAAGTATCTTTCCAAGCATCCGGCCAAATCCAAGAGCCATCCATATAAACATCCGCCACTTTAGCATTCAGCGTGAAACCCTCTCGGGTTATAACTCTAGGAGAAAGAAAATTGCAAAGCGGACCGATACTACTCCACGTGTCAAACCAAGCATACGTATTTTTTCTGTCCCCAATCTGAGACCAAACATGCTGACGGATTAAAGGCCTAAGCTGAGCCATCTTTCTCCAACTCCAACAACAAGAAGTCGAAACCCTATGATCCCAAAAGCTACGACCTCTTAACCGATAAGAATGAATCCAAGCCACCCAAAGCGAGTTCCGGTTACTTAAGACACTCCAAATATGCGAAACCATGAGAGCTTTATTTACATCAGCGATCCGACGAATACCCAAACCTCCCTCATGCTTAGGCACACACACCGATTTCCAAGAAACTTTCGCTCTACCACGCTGAGATGGAGACTGAGCCCAAAGAAAGTTACGCATTTTAGCTTCCAGTTCCTTAATGACTCTAGCTGGTAAAATAAAAACCGAAGACCAGTACACATGAAGAGCTGAGAGGACCGATATGATTAATTGTAGTCTGCCAGCAAAAGATAACATTTTGTTCTTCCACCTATCTATCCGATTTTGAAGACGCTCCACAAGGACGCTACAATCCTTGTACAACAGTCTAGAGGAAATAAGCGGAACACCCAAGTATTTCACCGGAAGCATACCCTCCACGAACGGCATGATAGTCAAGATTTCCCTTTTAACATTATTCGGAACATTACAAAAAAATCCCGTACTTTTCTGAGCACTCGGATATAACCCCGACATTCGAGTAAATTCCGTGAGAGAAGACATAATACATCTAGCCTAACCCACGTCTCCTCTAGCAAATAGAAAAAGATCATCCGCAAAACAAAGATTAACAATTTGCTGCTTTTCACATTTATTGTGAAATCTGAAAGACGAATCAATCCTTGTGGCATGGTTGAGAATACACGTCAAGACTTCCATCACGAGAGTAAAAAGATAAGGAGATAGTGGATCACCTTGTCTTAATCCTCTTTTCCCCATAAAATACCCATGAATATTCCCGTTGACACATATCGAGTAGGATGCTGTAGACACACAAAACATGATCCAATTTACCATAATACCATTAAAACCAAATCCAACTAAAACATTCTTAAGAAAACCCCAATCTACCGTATCGTATGCCTTCTGGATGTCTACTTTAAAAGCACATCGAGGAGGGCCAAAGTGACGATGGTAATTATGCATCAACTCCTGCGTAAGAAGAATATTATCCGAGATTTTCCGACCAGGAACAAACGCTGATTGGTTTATGCTCACAATTTGACTTAACGAACCTTTAAGTCTATCTGCCAAGACTTTACTAATACATTTAAAAATGACATTACAGCAGGAAATAGGACGATAGTCATTGATCCTAGTAGGGGACGATACCTTGGGAATCAGAACAACTAAAGTATGATTAAGTTGCTTCAGCAGGTTACCAGTGTTAAAAAAATCCAGAACAGCATTTGAAACATCGCCTCCCACAATCTGCCAAGAACTTTTGAAAAATGCAGCCGTGTAACCATCAGGCCCAGGAGCCTTATCATTCCCAATCGAAAACATAGCTAATTTTATTTCCTCCAAAGTAACCGGACGAACCATATGGTTTGCAGTGTCATAATCCAGCTTTTTAGTAAATAAATCAGGAGATGGCTCTAAAGAAATTTGACCTGCACAGCCCAAAAATTGCTCATAATGGTTGACAAAAGCCCCCGCCACTTTGTCACCTTCAAACATATTACCACTCGAATCCGCAATCACCTCTATACGATTAAAATGATTTTTACACTTTAAAGAAGTATGGAAAAACGCCGAATTCGCATCGCCTGCACGGAGCCACTCCACTTTGGATTTCTGCTTGAGGAACCTTTCCTCATCAAGAAGCGCCTCTTGAAATTCACTTAGCATAGCAACTTCTTGAGACCGTAAAACATCATTCAGAGGATCCATATCAATGTCACGCTGAAGAGCCTCAAGTTTTCCACGTAGGTTATCAACCTTCTCATGGAGATTACCTTGCTTAAATAATAGAGCACGAAGCGAAGATTTCATAAGAGTGAGTTTTTTGATAACTCGGAACTGATGAACTCCATTAATTTGCACATCCCATTTAGTCTTGACAATATCCAAGAAATCCGGCTTGTGAACCAAGAAATTCGCAAACTTGAAAGGTTTCGGTTTCGATCTACCAGCCGAGAACAGTTTTACTACACATGGACAATGATCTGAAATGCCATATGGTTTGAAGATGGCAACCGATTCCGGATAAGAGCTAACAAAAGAAGCATTTCCCAACACTCGATCAATCTTTTTCAGCAAACCTATACCTTCTTTGGGCTTTTGACTCCATGTAAAATGTAATCCTGTACGATTTATATCAAAAACTTCAATCTCTTCAAGACATTCTCTAAAATCACGCATACCAGAAGTTATGGATGAAGAACCGATAGACTTATCTTCAATATTCAGAGCAGAATTGAAATCACCCATTATCACCCAAGGTTTATCATGAACCAAGGCTTTATGCACTCGTAAATTATGCCAGAGATCCCTACGAGAGACATAATAATTCGCAGCATATATAAGGGAGCAAAAAAACATACTCTTTTTTTTTTTTTTTGGGTAAAGGGTTACCCCAGGTGAATTTTATAAATAACTCAAATAAGTACAAGGGTATGCCAGAATGACACACCAACTAGGCTCCACAACCCGAAGCCTAGGAAATAACAAAGAAAAAAAAACACAACCCAAGACAATCACAAAGTCTAAAAAAACCAACAACAAAGACCAGCTAAAGAACAAAGCCACGAGCCCGACACTCGAGTAAGAACACACCCCAAAAGCATGCTAGCCGCTAACCCGGATCATCCTCCTGTTCACTTTCAGCGATCTCCCAATTCCTTAACATCCTGTCAACCTTGGCATCACCTTTGAAGTCAAACCCCATAAGTCGAAGCCTGACTGTCCTCTTGATTCTCCCAACCACAGATTCAACTTTAGCCCGATCATTTGAAAACAAACAATTGTTCCTCTCAAGCCATATAAAATAAGTGGTCGCCGCAATTACCAACTTGCTAACAATATGCTCCGCCTTCTTCGACGAGGCATGAAGCAACATCCAATCCATAATGGATGGCCAAGTATCATCAACCTGATCCAAGAACCCCATCGGTCTCATCTGCTGCCAAACCGTAGCCGAGAACGAACACTGAAAAAACAAGTGGTCTCTAGAATCACGATCATTTCTGCATAAGGGACAACACATGAGATTCATGTTCGTTGCGCTACCTACTTCCCACTCAGCCAACCTGTCTTGAGTTTTAAGCTTATTTTTTATTACCAACCATAGGTGGAACGAGTGTCTTGGGATGCATTGAGCAAACCAAACTCCATTAACCCACGGCACAAGACTTGCACGGAATCTTAGCACATTCCAAACCTCTAGTGACCGGAACCAACAACACTTACCCTCCAAATCCTTCCAAACTGTACGATCAGGCATATCATGGGTTAATTGGGGAACCTCCAAATCGATTAAAACCGGATAAAGATCATACCACGCTATCGGCCACTTCCATTGACCATTACCATCAATAAGATCCGCTACCGAAGCTGACATGGAAAACCCCGCCTGAGCAATGCGTCTAGGAGTTATAAAAGAGCTTAGAGGACTAATATGACACCAATTATCGGTCCATACATTCGTATGCAGCCCACTCCTAACCTCCTTCCAAATAAACGGACGAACTATGTCTCGAATGGACAATATTTTCCGCCATCCCCAACTGATACTCCCACGAGGTTGAATATCCCAAAAACTACGGTCTTTCAACTTATAGTCATAGATCCAATCCACCCATAGGGACTTCCTTCGAGTGACAATGCTCCAAATATGGCTGGTCATTAGAGCCTTGTTGACATCCGCAATGCTCCGAATACCAAGGCCACCCTCCTGTTTAGGCAAGCACACATCTACCCAAGCCACCTTAGCTTTCGCCCTACCCTGAGTCCCCGCATTCCAAAGGAATTTCCTCATAAACTTCTCAAGGTTCTGAATAACTCTAGCCGGAATAATAAAGACTGACGCCCAATAAATATGCATGGATGATAAAACCGAGTTAATAAGTTGCAATCTACCCGCGAAAGACAACGACTTATTCAGCCAACTATCAATCCTTTTCTCCATCCGATCAACTAGAGGTTTGCAATCTTTATAAATCAGCCTTGTTGAGATTAACGGTACGCCCAAGTACTTAACCGGAAGAAAACCCTCACGAAACGGCATCAAATTAAGAATTTGCTGCCGAACATTCAACGGAACATTGCAAAAATACACCGTACTTTTAGCAGGACTGGGCACAAGACCCGAAACATTCGTGAATACCTCAAGAGCCTTTTTAACCTTCCCCACAGACAACACATCCCCATGAACGAAAATAAACAGGTCATCGGCAAAGGACACGTTAATAATTTTCTGTTTAGCACATTGAGCATGGTACGTGAATCCATTACCAAACGCGGCTTCATGCTGAAGAAGTAACGATAAGATTTCCATAACCAACGTGAAAAGGTAGGGGGACATAGGATCACCCTGACGTAACCCCCTCTTCCCTCTAAAATAACCATGCAAGTTCCCATTAATGCTAAGAGAAAACGACGTCGTAGAAACGCACGCCATAACCCATGCAACCATTTTATCATGGAAACCGAACGCCTTAAGCACCTTTTCTAAAAAACTCCAACTAACCGTATCATACGCCTTTTGAATATCAATCTTGAACGCACATCTAGCCGGCCCCTTATTCAGGTGATAGTTATGCATGAGCTCCTGGGTTAATAAAATATTGTCGGAAATTTTTCTACCCGGAACAAAGGCGGACTGATTAATACTAACCAAATTCTCCAGGCTCCCCTTAATTCTGTCAGTGATGATCTTGCTTATGCACTTATAGAGAACATTACAACAAGATATCGGACGATAATCTAGCACCGAATCCGGCGTATCCACCTTAGGGATAAGAGCCAAAATTGTATGATTAACTTGCTTCAACAGCTTGCCATTGTTAAAAAAGTCTAACACAGCCGATGACACTTCTTCACCCACAATATCCCAAATAGACTTAAAGAACGCCGATGTATACCCATCCGGCCCAGGGGCTTTGTTCACACCGATACTAAACATAGCATTTTTTACCTCCTCTCGAGTAACTTGCCGAACCATATTGGTTGCACCTGCACTACTTAGCTTATTAACACAAATGTCATCCAAGTCAATAGGAGCAACCCGATCCTCGGTACCTAAGAAGTTAGCGTAATGAGCGACCAGAGCGTCCATAATGCCTTCCCCATCATACCGAGTCCCATGAACATCCTTAATAGTGTGAATCTTATTTCTAGCGTTCCTGCATTTAACAGTATTATGGAAAAACTTAGTGTTCGAGTCACCCGCACAAAGCCACTCCACCTTAGCTTTTTGCTTAAGAAAGCATTCTTCATCATATGCCGCAATCTGAAACTCTTTAAGACATTGAGCTTCCATGTTACGAAGATTGGCATCAAGCGGATTGTCATTAATCCGCATCTGAATATTATCAAGCTGCTTCCTCAAATCAGCCACTTTATCATGCAAATTCCCCTGATTGAATAAAATTTTGCGCAAATCCGGCTTCAGATTCCGAAGCTTCTGGGTAACCGCAAACATATTGTAACCATCCACCCGCTTAGCCCATTCCTTTTCAACGCATAACCTGAATTCCGGCTTGGAGGTAATAAAATTTGCAAATTTAAATGGTTTCGGCCGAACCTTGGGTGGAGGAGATATCTTAAGAATGCATGGGGTATGGTCAGAAATCCGGAACGGGTGATATAAGACATATGCATCCTTAAATAATTCCAAGAACTTCATATTACCCATCACACGGTCGATTTTTTTAAGCAGCCCAACACCATTCCCACCACCATTCGATGGTTTCTGGTTCCATGTGTAGTGTAAACCGTGACCCTTAATATCCATTAACTCCGCATATTGAACACATTCGTTAAATTCTCTCATACCAATTGATGGAGTGGGGGGACCATTCAATGAATCCTCTAGATGTAACGCGGAATTAAAATCGCCCATTACGACCCATGGCTTGTTATAACAAAACCCCTTATGCTTACAAAGATCCTCCCACAACGTTCTTCTCTCCTGATATTTATTCTTAGCATACACAAACGAAACAAACACAGACTGATTATCAGCTTTAGAGACGACTTGAGCATGGATGACTTGGTCCGATTGGGCCAAGATCATAATATCAACCACATCGGCATTCCAACCCAAAATAATTCTCGTACCTCGATCACATAACCCTCCATTCGATGTCCAATTCCAAGACCGGAAAACATTTTTACACACCTTAGCAAGCTTAGAAATATCCACATGAGATTCCAGAAGAGCACAAACAGAAAGTTTATTTTCAGACACTAAAAGCCGAACCTCACTTTGTTTCAGGGGTCGGTTCAAACCCCTTATGTTCCATGCAGCCAAACTATCCATTAACACCGTTGTGACCGGGAGTGCTTGCCCCCTCAGATTGTTTTTTCCGCTCACTTCGCATAAATTCAGCCATTTCAGTAGGGACCTTTTCCACCACCTCTTCATCCACTCGAGGATCTTTCCCATTATAAACTACTCTACCCGATTTTCCATCACCAACTTTTTCCGTGTCACCGACATCCATATCCCCATCATCCATATGTAAAGCATCAAAAGGGTTATGAGTATGTACCTTACCATCGTTAGCAACCTTCTCCGTATCCGGTTTCGTGGCTGACGTACTCGGCCCATACTTGTTCACTTTAGGACGATAAACAAATTTCTGTTTTGGCTTTTGCTTTTTGTGCATCATTCCCCCCCGAGCCACCTTTCTCTTGTCCACCGTGAAGCCCTCCTCATCAATAACCACTTGTTTCTCTTTATTAAGGACGTTCTTAACACAAGTCTGGTCATTATGTCCGAAGATGCAGCAAACCGAACAACGGTGTGGCTGCCATTCATATTCAACTTTCACCCGCTCCGTAACATACCCATCTTCATCCAACTTCGGGATGGCTACGACAATATGATCTTTCAATTCGTTATCCGCATCTATCTCAATTAGAGCCCGAGCAAAACTGCTCCTTCCCCAGCTATCCGCACACATATCAGCCGTGTAGCCATCGAGGCGTTTCGGGTTTCCTATCTTGGACGCTAATAAACTCAAACCATCATCTGTGTATACCGAAATCGGAACATTGAACATTTTAACCCATACCGGAACAGTTTTGATACCCTCCTTTTTCAAACTAACTGATGGCGACCAGACATTTAAAAACAAAGGAACCTTTCTGATTAACCATGGACCCCCTTCCAGCACTTTGGCCATACCCTCCTTCGTGTCGAACTTGAAGAAAAAGAAACCATCCGAGTTCATCATAAGTTTTGAGTAGCCAAACTTCGACCAAACATTCTTCACATAGTACTCCACGACAGGAAACGGGAGACGATTACCTAAAAAATACCCATACAGAACATTGTCAAATTTCTCCTGAACCTGACGGACGACCTCTCTCGGAATGACCACATCCGCGTCTTCAACCCTCTCCACAGAATCCATCTTTCTGAACTTAACTTCTCTTTTCTGCATAGCATTCATCTTTACCGTAGCAGCATAAGAAACATTCCTTGTGTTCATCTCCTGAACCTTAACACTATCTGTATTCCCCACCTGAACCGGAACGGTGATCTTTTCCAATTCGTCAATGACATTAATCGGTTGTTGACTACCCCTCCTTGGCATTATCGGGTTACCATCAATGTTCAGAGGTTTAGCAAACATGGACGCTTTGTTACGTAAATCCGGAACCTCCACAGGCTTCGAAGTAATGAAAACATCATCATTCATCCTATCCGAGAACGATCGAAACCCTAAATCATCAAAACCCTTATCGCCGCCAGAGTTGACCGACGAAAAACCCCCAACAGAAACCGGCTTTCCCCTATCATCCTTTGGAAAAGTTGCATAAATGTTACGATCATCCTGAGTAGACATGTTTCTTGAATCCATAGCAGAAGCAGCAGCAAACCATGCAAGCAAAAACACGTAGAACTAAGAACCCAAAAAACGAAACCCCACAGCGACAATACACAAGAAACCCTAAGCAGAAACAAATGAAAACCCTAATCAAGAAATCAAAAGACTAGAAACCAAGGTAAAATCTAGTAACCCTACTCAGAGGGCACGACGAAACCTCAATCCCTAACCCAGATCAATCACGATTAAGGTTGGAAATCAAGAACTAGGGTTTCACAGATGGAGTCGCCAAGATCGCCAGAGAGAAGCCATCTTTTTATAAAGTTTCCTTGTTAAACATACTCTTATTAGCCTTACAAAAAACCTGAATATGTAAGACTTGAGCTGCCTGCGCAAGAACCATAACATCAACCTCCATCGGGTCCCACCCCAAAATAATCCGAGCCCCTTTGTTACAACAACCCCCATTAGAAGTCCAGTCCCATCTCCGAAAAACAGCCTTGCAAACCTTCTGAAGATTATCCATACCCACATGAGACTCAAGAATCGCACATAAACTTAACTTATTATCTTTGACAACCTGACGAACCTCATTTTGTTTTAGCGGGCGGTTCAACCCCCTAATATTCCAAACAGCCAAACTAATCATTGAGACACCCCTGAAGAAGGAGTGCTTGCCCCTTTTTATCATTGTTTGGATCTACTTTAAGAAATTCATTCGTCTCATTGAAAACCTCTACCACCTCTTCATCATCCGAAGATTCTGCACCATCATCTATTATCCGAGCCGATTTACTAGATTCCCCAACTTCCTCTCTAAGGACATCAAAAGGATAACTAGACACAAAACTCCCAGTATTATCTGGTTTCTTGGTACCCCCAGCGGACATGTTAGCCGACTTAATGTTCAATCCCTGATTCTGCTTATTACTAATCGGCCTATATTCAAATTTTGGCTTAGGTTTCGTTAGAGGAATACCCGACTTCCTAGCCATCTTTTTATATTGTACCTCTGTATATCCATCTTCATCAACTCTAGACGCCGTCTTCATTTGCGATTTACCATTGTTACCAGGTTGCCTACCCCCCTTCTGATTAGCCACAGGAACACGACCCCCTGGTTTCTTTGGGCATGAATCATCCGAATGACCGAATACACAACAAGCCGAGCACCTAAGGGGGCTCCATTCGTATTCAACGTACAGTTTTTCTTTAATAAAACCCTCCCCATTTAACTTGGGAATAGCCATAGTAATTTCCTCTTTCAGCTCTTTGTCAGCTGAAACTTCCACAAGCGCTCTAGCAAAACTGCTGCGACCCCAGTTATCTACACACATCGATGCAGTATAAGAATCAAGGAGCTTAGGTTCCCCAATGGCAGTCGCAATCATACTTAGTCCATCTTCCGTATAAGCAGCTATCGGAACTTCATGGACCTTCACCCACACCTGAATTTTATTAACTTCCTTTTTCTCAAGCTTTGTAGTTGGAGTCCATTCCTGAAGAAAGAATGGTTGTGATCTTATTATCCATGGACCCGAAGCCAACACATCCATCATGCCTTTTTTATCAGCAAATTTAAAAAAGAAAAACCCGTTTGCATTCATCATTGCCTTTTGCAGACCATACTTTTTCCAGTTATTTTTTGCAAAAAATTCGACCACAGGATATGCAATACGATCTCCCAAGAAATATCCATACAAAGTATTTGCTAACTTATCCTGCACGACCCTAACCGATTCTACCGGTAAAACAACATCACAATCATCATGCTGCATAGAGCTAGCTAGAGACCTGAAATTAACCCTTGGTGAATTCTTAATGTTCAGCGAATCTGCATAGGATATCGGCTTAATCTGGTTAACATCTCCAGATTCGCTGACATCAGCCCTAATCGGCTCAACATGAGTTATGTCAGGAGTTAAAAACTCGTTTGCCACCGGCTGAGTAACCTTCAACAATTCATCAATAACATTAATTCTATTTGGTTCAGGTTGAGGATTCGAAACAATACCCCTACGAGGAAGAATAGTGTTGCCGTCAATGTTTACCACTTTGCTAGCGATTCCCTTATTAACATTAGGCAGCTTCCCACGATCATGCAATAGTCTCCCATCAGGTTTTGGACGATCAGACATACTAGCATCACCTCCTCTCTCCATTAAACACAGCACCAATCAAGCATGCACGTTAAACAAAACACCACAGCCACGCAAACCCAAGAAAACAACGAGCAAGAAATCAGAAAACCCTAATCCTTTTAAAACCCTATTTTCAATCTACTACCCTTAATCGATTAAACCAGTGTTATCAATCTAGCTAAGTTAATCTCTGTTAACCGCAATCAATAGCAACCAGCTTAATAAATCAGGGATTCAAATTGATGAACAAGGACGACGATTTGAAAGAAAAACGAAAAAAAACCCTAGTTTTGGATCGATCCCTAATGCTAACGAGTTCGTTATAGAATTTTGACTAACCAAGATTCTAATCACAGACTGTTATACATCAGATCACAAAGAAAAACCAAGGATTCATGATGAGCAAAAAATCGCCAAAAAGGAGAGAGAGCTAGGGTTAATTTAACCTAGCCATGACCTTGTTTGAATATTGTTGAATGTTTGTGTTTGTGATTTGTATTTAATTATTTCAATGGGTTGTAATAATTATTAATTTTATTCTTCCATTTGTAAAAATATGTAATTTATTTATTTTCATTTGGTATGTAAGTAAATAGATTAGGTGCATTTTATTTTTACTAGAAAAATGTATTAGGATACCTTTTGTAAAAGAAGATGCACACAAAAATGCGGTTTTGGTTTTGCTAATTTCGGGCCTAAAGGACTTCATAGTTCTTAACGGGATTTTAGTCCGATAACCAAAACACATTTTTGAAGTCCAAAGGAGTTTGGAGCTGAATATAAAAGACATTTGGAATCCCAAAGAATGTGAAGAAATCACAACACAAGAAGAAGACTTGAAGCATTTGGATGCGAGATCAAGTGGGAGTTCAACGACACATCACTTGTGTCATTTTTCACCCTTTAGGAAGGAACTTTTAGCACACTTGTTTCGGCTAACAAGTGTTGTCAAAAATAGTTGGCTATGGTTATGCACCTATTGTCATGTATGTTATGCTTGTGTGGTTGCTTAATTTTGTTGTTTGGATGATATGTCGATATGCATGCTTAACAAACTAATAATCAACAACAAGCTTAAAATTGGTTCTTAACAAAATCATTAAAAATGGTTAATAAAAGGTTATTAAAAATTAATGATTTTATAATAAAATGGGTTTTATTAAAAGAACCTTGAAAATTGGTTTTTCTAAAGTACCAAGGATTTGAATGCATGCAAATGTATGGTACATAATATTTTCTAAACTAAAATTTTTGAAATATTAAAAACCCCTTTTATAAAACAAGTCAAACACCATCCTTTTATACAACACTCGAATCACTTGGGAACTCTTTTGTGGGATAAAGGTTACCTAACCACATTTGAGGGAACTTGTATATTTGAGGTGGGTTTACCATGTCTGTGGGGAAAAGGTCACCTAACCACTTATGTGTATAAACTCACATGTGTGTGTAAGTTGGACGACTTGATTTGGAAACCATGAACTTAGGGTCACCGAAGCATGGCGAACAAAAGGTGTTGATGGGATTAAACATGCCAACTAAACATAAAGATGTTAAATTCCAAGTTTCTCAACTGTACGAAGCCAAGAGTAACCCTAATTCTCTCTCTCTAGCTTGGCGATTCCTGTTCTTCATGAATCCATAGATTTTCATCGTTATTTTCTGTATAACAGTCTGTGATTAGGGAATGATTTATCAATCCTTATAACGAACTAGTTAGCAGTCTTGATTGGTTTAACTCTTGGATTTGTTTTTCTGTTTCTTTCTTAATCGCCGCCTTTATCCTGTGTTGTTCGAACGAGGGGTATAGCTCTCCTGGGTCGTCAATCATACTGCCATACAGTAACGTGATGCACCAGGTTTTCTATATGTGTCTGAAGATTTCATGGGATAGGGTTTGCTAGATTAGGGTTTCTGTGTTCGGCTTTCTCTTGTTGCGTATTCTGGTATTCTGGTCCTCGGGTTTTCTTTGCATGGTGGTCTTATTTTCTGCTTAAAGGAGAGAGTTGTTTATTTCATAATGGATGAACGATCCAAACCTGATGATACGGCTCTTGGTGATCGGGGTAAGCCTCCCTTACAGGCAAAGGGTTTAGCCAGTCGAGTTGTTAACGTAGATGGAAATCCGATTCTGCCTAGAAGAGGTACTGTGCAATCTGATGCGAAAAAGTTTAATGTAATTGATGAATTAACCAAAATCACAGTTCCGGTTTCTGTGAAAACATCGGAATGTGAGGGATCGGGGATTAACGTGGAAGGTAATGATGGATATCAGGGACTCTTTCTGAATCATGCAGACACGGTTAGACCTATGTCATATGCAGACACGGTAGCAGCAAATAATTCTAAAAAGGTTAACTTTCGCGCTCTTGCTAGTTCTGTGGTGCAGAATGGCTGTGATGTGGTTCTGCCTAGGGAGTCGGTGCGTGCTATGCAAGATAAGTTGGCAAACACTTTGTATGGGTATTTTTGGGAGATCGTCTTGCTTTTCCTGTTGTTGATTATTATGTGCGGACGAATTGGAAGAAATATGGTTTGCAAAAAACGATGATGAATGCGAATGGTTTTTTCTTTTTTAAGTTTAATGATGAACTTGGTATGTTGAATGTTCTCAAGGATGGTCCATGGATAATCAGGTCCCAACCGTTATTTCTGAACAACTGGACTCCAACAACTAAACTAGAAAAGAAAGAGGTGAAGAAGGTTCAAGTATGGGTTAAAATACACGAGGTTCCGATTGCGGCTTATACGGAAGATGGGCTTAGCTTGATTGCAACGACAATAGGAGAACCAAAAATGCTGGATTCTTTCACTTCATCGATGTGCATGGATTCATGGGGTCGTAGTAGCTATGCTAGAGCGCTGATAGAAATTTCTGCTGATAAAGATCTGCGTGAAGAGGTCACAATGGCTATACCCGAATCGGAGGGGGAGGGTTTTATTAAGGAGACTATGTACGTGGAGTATGAGTGGAATCCGTATAGATGTGCCACTTGTTGTGTGTTTGGCCATTCTAATGAGATGTGTCCGAAGCAACCTTTGAAACCAGCTAAAGTTAAATATGATAATCATAAGCGCAATATTCAACAGAATAAGCCAACTAAGAAGATACCCATGGTTGACCAGGATGGATACACAGAAGTGTATGGGAAGAAAGTGGCTCGTAAGGTTGGAATCCCTGTAAACAAACAAAAGTCTAAGTTCGAATACAGACCTGTGGGACCCAAACCAAAGGGTGACGGTAACAATGTTTCAAGTTCTAACACGTTCAGGTCGAGTAATCCGTTTGATATCCTTAATGAGGTGGATACGGGCTCGGGTCCAAGTAGGAATGCTTCGGGTAGGGGCCCTGATGATTCAGACGATGATGATGAGGTTATGGAGGTCTATAATGAGACGGATGAGTTTATGATTAGTGGTTCGCTGAATATTAATAGTAAAAAAGGGGCAAGCACTCCTTCTACAGCGGTTAAAGATGGTTAGTATTGCATCGTGGAATATTAGAGGGTTGAACCGCTCTCTTAAACAATCAGAGGTTCGGCAGGCGGTGAAGGATTATAATCTTAGTTTGTGTGCTATTTTGGAATCACATGTTGACATTGGTAAGCTTGATAAAGTTTGTAAATCTATTTTTCGTTCTTGGGAGTGGACGTCCAATGGAGCCAAATGTGTTAAAGGTACTAGAATCATTATTTGTTGGGACCCTGCAATTTTCGATGTTATGGTGCTAGCTCAATCCGATCAGGTTATGCATCTCCAGCTTATTTTTAAATTGGATAAGCGGATGGTTTTTTGTTCTTTTGTGTATGCCGCCAACTATTATGTCTCTCGTAGAAGTTTATGGCAAAGTCTTTCTATGCACAAAGTTCTAGTGGGTGATAATCCTTGGTTCGTTATGGGTGATTTCAACTCGGCGCTGAATCTGGAAGATAAATCCTTGGGGGCTTCTTCGATTTCTATTGGCATGAAGGAGTTTCAATCGTGTGTGGATGATATTGAGATGTTTGACATTAACCGATCGGGATTCCATTTTACGTGGAACCAAAAACCAAAGAAGGGCGTCAGATTACTAAAGAAAATTGATCGTGTATTGGGGAATACTCAATTTGTTGCTCTTTTTCCGCGTGCGGTTGCTTTATTTCATCCATATCGTCTATCGGACCATTGTCCTTGTATCCTAAAAATCCCTGAAGCCGGTAAGTTGAAACCGAGATCCTTTAAATTCGCTAACTTTTTGGTTCATAAACAGGAATTTTTAGATATTGTCAATCGGTTTTGGGATACTAGAATTAATGGAGTGCATCAGTTTTTTGTTGTTAAAAGACTTCGGTTGCTTAAAAGGCCTCTTCGTGCTTTACTTTTTAAACAAGGTAATCTTCATAACAAAACCAAAGATCTCCGTGCTAAGCTTGATAGTATCCAACAGTCTATCGATCGGGATCCTTTGAATGGTGTCCTTTGAGCCGAAGAAGTTACCATAACGAGTTGTTATCAGGAAGCTTTACTTGATGAGGAACGTTTTCTGAAGCAGAAATCCAAAGTAGATTGGTTGTGTGCTGGAGACATGAACACTGCTTTTTTCCATTATGCATTGAAAAATAGGAATCACCGCAGCAGGGTTGATATTATTCGGGATTCGAGTGGAAATGTGTTCGAAGGTGATATGGTTCATGAAGCTTTTGTTAGCCATTATGAGAATTTTTTGGGATGTAAAGGGGACGTTTCTCTTCAACCAGCGCCAGATTTATTTTCTAATATGTTGAACTCGGCTACGGCTGACCACATGATCCGTCAGGTTTCTTCAGAGGAAGTGAAAGCGGCTATGTTTTCTATTGGTATTGATAAAGCCCCGGGTCCGGATGGGTACACTGCTGCTTTTTTCAAGAGTGCATGGAATATTGTTGGGGTGGATATCTCTAAAGCTATTATTGATTTTTTTGATACTGGGAACTTGTTACACGAGTTAAACCACACTCTCATTGTGCTTGTGCCGAAGGTCCCTACCCCATCGGTTGTTACTAGTTATCGTCCTATTGCCTGTTGCAATGTTTTATACAAGTGCATTAGCAAAATTGTTGCGGATAGAGTGAAGGGGGCTCTAAATGAGATAGTTAGTGTTAACCAATCTGCCTTTGTACCAGGTAGGAAAATATCGGATAATATTCTGTTGACACAAGAGCTTATGCACAATTATCATAGGAATGCTGGGCCGCCACGTTGAGCTTTTAAAGTTGATATACAAAAAGCCTATGATACTGTTGACTGGAATTTTCTAAGGAGTATTCTGCTTGGTTTTGGTTTCAATATCAAGATGGTGAATTGGATCATGGTATGTGTTTCGACTACCTCATATTCTGTTTGTGTTAATGGTAATGTTCATGGCTATTTCAAGGGTAATCGTGGGCTAAGGCAAGGGGATCCATTATCCCCATATCTTTTTTTTGGGTAAAGGGTTACCCCGGTAAATTTTACTCTTGTTATCCCCATATCTTTTCACTCTTGTTATGGAAGTTTTGACAGCCATTATCCCCATATCTTTTCACTCTTGTTATGGAAGTTTTGACAGCCATTTTGCATCACTCGATAAGAATTGATTCCTCGTTTAAGTTCCATAATAGGTGTGAAAGGCAGCAAATTATAAATTTGTGCTTTGCAGATGATTTGTTTCTTTTTGCTCGAGGTGAAATTGCTTCGGCCAGGTTTATTATGTCGTCTTTAGATACTTTCACCAAGATGTCAGGGTTGGTTCCTAGTGTTCAAAAAAGCACGGTTTTCTTTTGCAACGTTCCTAGCTACATTAAGAGTGCTATTTTGAGATTTATGCCGTTTGTGGAAGGTACGCTTCCTGTCAGGTACTTGGGGGTGCCTCTCATCTCTTCTAGGCTTTTGTATAAAGATTGCAATGTTCTTGTGGAAAAGCTCGAAAAGCGTATCATGCATTGGAGGAACAGGATGCTTTCTTTTGCTGGCAGGTTACAACTTATAATCTCAGTTTTGTCCTCTATGCATATTTATTGGTCTTCTGTTTTTATTTTTCCGACTCGAGTGGTTAATGATTTGGAAGCGAGAATGCGGAACTTTCTTTGGTCTCAAGATTGCAGTTTTCATAAAGGGAAGGCGAAGGTTTCTTGGAAATCTATTTGTATTTCAAAATATGAGGGTGGTTTAGGCATTAGACGCATTGGTGATTTAAACAAAGCTCTCATGACCTCTCACATCTGGAGTATTATCACCAAACGCTAGTCTCTTTGGGTCGACTGGGTTCATTCGTACAGGCTTAAAGGCAAAAGTTTCTGGAGATGCACTGTTCCTAGCAATTGTTGCTGGTCTTGGCGGAAGTTGTTACAGCTTAGACCGTTAATACGAAGTCATTTTTGGACCGAGGTAGGTAATGGCATTAGAACTTCAGAGTGGTATGATTTCTGGTGCTCGTTGGGGCCGCTGGGTGATTTTCTGTCACCTAGAATGCTCACGAATGCAGGTTTCAGCTTGGAGGCTACAGTTGCTGATATTAGATCTAATGGGGTTTGGAGGTGGCCTAGAGCTTGGAGGAATCTCTATCCTGTTCTTATTCAGCTTGACAATGTGAATATTGACCCGAATAAAAGAGATAGGATTTTGTGGCGTGATGGGGATCATATTAGTGATATTTCTGCTACGGGTGTTTGGAACTCAATACGCTATGCAGAACCAGAAATTCATTGGTGCTCTATTGTGTGGTTTCCTCAATGTATCCCGAAGCATGCTTTCTTTATGTGGTTAATCATGAGGGGTAAGTTACTTACTCAGGATAAAATCTTGGGCTGGGATCTTTCACGCAGGAAAAATTTGAACATGATGTGCTGCCTGCTTTGTTATGAGAACTATGATTCCCATAATCACTTATTTTTTTAGTGCAAATTCTCGTCTCAAGTCTAGTACATGGTTAGACAAAAGGTGGGAATGGATTCGGTTCAGCCGATTTGGGGTGATATTGTGGAGTGGCTTCTAGTTCGTGCCCGGTCGAGGTCAGCGTCTAATCTGGTTGCTAGAATCTTAGTTGCGGCTTCGAGTTACGTGATCTGGCAGGAGCGGAATGCTAGGTTGTTTAAGAATCAGTTAAGACCATCCAGAAACTATTAGTGCTTCTATTATTCAAATGGTTCGGTATAAACTGATGTGTGTGAAGCTGAAGAACACTGCTAGCGTACAGAGGCTTCTTGAAGCTTGGGAGATCCAAAGTCTTTCTAATGAGATTGATGGTGGTTGAGTAGCCGTTAGATGTTTTGTGGTTTTGCTAGATTAGAGTCTAGTAGTTGTCTTTGTTTTGAATGTTTTGGTTTTTGCTTACTTTCATGGGGCATGTCTCATGATTGAACTAGTGTAGGCTTTCTACACTACTTGTTTTTTTTGGTTGTGAATATATAGAATCACCGGGGTATCCCTTTACCCAAAAAAAAAAACATAAAGATGTTTAACCGATCCCATATGGCTAGAAATTGCAAAGAGTTGCAATTGTCAAACGTTGACTACCTTGTTAATTTAAATAGATGGATAAAGGTCACCTAACCAATATTTAAATGTAACGTTGGATTC
Source organism: Helianthus tuberosus (assembly GCA_030545235.1). Classification (NCBI taxonomy): domain Eukaryota; kingdom Viridiplantae; phylum Streptophyta; class Magnoliopsida; order Asterales; family Asteraceae; genus Helianthus; species Helianthus tuberosus. Next base: position 110,313,023 of record CM060423.1, read on the forward strand.
TAGATTTTAATTATTAATTGTCTATAAGACATAAAAGGGTATTAATGATTAAAATATAATAATATCGAAAATACTAAAATTGAACCTTGTTAAATTTTGTAGATAGCCGCTAACAATATTACCCAAACCGTCCGTAACCTATCACTAAGAACAATCCTTGATAAGGATCGTCTCAATCATAACACTTCATGGATTGGTATCGAAACTTGAGAATTGTTCTCAAGCAAGAGAAGATATCCTATGTGTTGAACGATCCTATTCCCGATGAACATCTTATCAAAGATGAGGATGCCTATAACGATTGAATTAAGTATACCGAGGATAGTATGCAAGCCTCTCGCCTCATGTTAGAACACTTCGAAACGGTTCGACCACTTCAAGCATGTCGGATAGAGGAAACCCAATCGGTCTCATTGTCACACCCCGACCACGTAGAACAACAAAACGTGGCGGAAAACGTCGGGGAGTGTTGTAACAGAATCATTGTTTCATAACACATGGAAATTGAAATATTGTTTTATTAATTTAAGTAGTTACAATGTCTTGACAATAAAAGAAACATAACATAAATAACTAGTCTTGCATCTTTTATTGTCGCTAAGGCCCAAGTCCGCCTAAGTGTATCTTGATAAATCCTATGCATCATATCCTGAAACACATGTGAAAATAGGTACGTCAGCATAAAAATGCCTGTGAGATACATAGGTTTATGAAAATAGGTTTCATGACTTATTGTTTAAGAAAATGTTTAGTCATGAACCTTGTAATTTGCTTTGTTTTGTAAATCATTTGAAAAGTGATAAATAAACTAAATGATATATATGTATAAAAGAATAATACATGGTTAAGTGAATAACCATGTGAAATGAGTTTGTATAAATTAAGTTGTTTGTAAAAAAATGTATTGTGAAAAGTATGTTATTTGTATAAAATGTTATATGTCCAAATTGAAATGATTCAAATAACGCTACGATATGTAATACCATACAATCACTTATATATAGGAAGTACCAGCGGCGTATCCACCATGCTTGTATCATATTACACACGCCTCGTTACTTAAATCACTTACCCAAACAAACCACCAATGTAAGATGTCTATGTTTAAACCAATTGCCAAATGTATTGAATAATATGTCAAAATGTTTATGTCAAGATGTAAATCATGCAATGTATAACCAATGTCGAAAATGTTTATGTGTCAAATGTAAATCATGTAATGTATAACCAATGTCAAAAATGTTTATGTGTCAAATGTAAATCATGTAATGTGTAACCAAAATGATATGTATGGCTAGTGAAATGCATCAACTAAACCATAGGTAAAATGCACAAAACAAAGTATTGAAGTAAAACTTGGTTTAAATCAAAGTTATGTTTTGTGGAAATGCATGCTATACTGATACGAACATCTATGCGGTGTTGTGAAAATGCATACATCCAAGCCTTGAGACTGTGGCGATAAACCCTTAAACAATTTAAAGGTTTATCTAAGTTATGTATATCGAATTCGGTCATTCCTTCCAATCCAAACCTACCCAGGATTTCAGGAACGGGAGTTGTCAATTCCTATGGTACCACTACCTACTAACGAACGGCGTAGCTAATGTTAATGAATGTATTGTTCCATGTTAAACAAACCAAATGTCATACCAAAATGTAAACATGTTATGAAAACAACTGTACTAAGTATGCGCACAATGGGCGTACCTAGCATGAAATGTAATGTGAAACAATGTACTAAGTATGCACACAATGGACATACATAGCATGAAATGTAATGTAAAACAATGTACTAAGTATGCACACAATGGACATACATAGCATAAACACAATGAAATCATGTACTATAAATGTACTAATGAACATAGCAAGTATATGATGTGAAAGCAGGAAAGCACGAAAGTAACAAGTAGGCACATGTGTTTCACCCCAAAACAGTTTGGAAAACAGTAAAAGAGGGGTCTATGTACTCACTTGAGATTGCTCAGAAGTCCTAAGATAACCACCAAGCAATGCTAGAGATCACGGAATCAAACGGCACCTAATATAGGTAACTATGTTATTAAACCGGACCTAAATCGGAAGATCGGATAGAATGAGGCTCGTAAACCAAATGAGTAGGGGAACTCATGTAATATGGTTTAACAAAGCCTACATACTAAATGAAACCTAACATAAGTGCTTACGACCCATTACGACCCGTTTAGGTAGCTTATGCTACTTTAATGCGTCGTTCGCGTGAAACGCGTTAGGACCGCCTAACTAGTCCAATGACAAGTAGAATATGCCTTAACATGCCTAATATTGTTGCCAAATCAGTTTAGATGTCAAAAGTTATGTTACATATGTTTATAATGAATTTTGGCATCAAAGGGGCATTTTGGTAATTTACCTAAGGCATATAAACTACCTACCATACAACTACTTAAACATCGTGACCATAAGGTATAACCTCGGAAGGTTATTCCCTACCTACTATGGTCACCTAATGTATTTGGTCGGATCCTAGTGATCGACCAAATGGGTCGGGTTCGAAGGTATAAGCGATTTATTAGATCGCTTACCCTTACGACCCTAGACAACGTGGAAATCAGTAGGCATAGTCATAAGGGACTATAACCATCGTGATTACGCTCACGTTGCGAAGTTCAAACGAACTTCGCATTGACCATAAACTGGTCAATGTGGAAAGTCAAACAAAGTTTGACTTTCGGACTCGAAAGCAATAAAAGAACGAAGGAACACTTACAAAGGGTCCAAGAATGGAAGGTTTGAATCCGAGTACTCTCAGGTATGAAGTGTTAAACACAACAACTTAGAGAGCAAACTCAGATTTCAAAGGTGTGAGGAATGAGTGAAGTGGGTGTTGGGTATTTATAGATTTCGGTTCACCGTTAGGATCGTTTCTTGGAGAAGAGGGAATGATCACATCCCTACACTTGTTGGAATGTTGTGGTAGCTCATTTTGCCCACCACAAGAGATTAACATGTGGCACTTGACCTTTGGAGGGTGTTAGGGGCTGTTAACATGTGTTTAAAATGGCTTTTGCTGATCAGAAGAGGCCTAGCGTGACGCCAAGGGGGCTAGGTGTCACGCTAGGGTCCCCCTGATCAGCAAACACTTTCTTAAGCTTCCAAATCAGTCCCCGTTGTGTATTAGGGCCATTTCCGACATGTTTAAGGCTCGTGAAGCCATTTTCAAGGCTCCACAAGGATGCCTAAACATTGTGGACATGAAACATGCTCAAAAATATGCCGGATGTCAGTTCGTTTGGTCGTACGATCGCAATGTTCGGTTAATTACGACGGAATGCGCATAAGCGCGAAAAACGATCTAAATTGCGTGACGAATGGATTTTTCTTATGCCAAACACTAAAATGAAATATTTTAGTGCTTACATAAATTTTTGGATGTCCGGAGGTATTCAGAACGTAAGTTATGCGCGAAAATGCAAACTTGTGCACTTTTTGACGCTTTTAGTCCCTGAATGACCCAAAAGTTTATTTTAGCACACCGAACCCCTCAAAGCCTATTTCTAAGCTATATAAAGGATATTTTAGGTGTGTTTAACTTATGGTCATGTTCCAGAATGTTCGTTACAGTTCCAATTGGCATACTTTCGCAGTTTGTCAAATTTAGTCCCTGTAGGCGAATTAACTTGTTTTTGCCATACCAAAGCCTTCAAAACTTATTTCTAAGTTATGTAAAGGTTATTTAAGGTATGTGAAGCCTATTTCACTATTCCGGAGTGTTCGTTGCATTAAACTGGTTATATTAACGCATCAGTGCGCGTATAACCTTCCAGAAAGCGATTTAGAACCCGAAATCGAACCAGAATTGATATGTGCAAATGATACACATATTTGTACAACTCCCGAGTATGAAATACAATATTTCATTGGTTCGGTATTTGTTTGATGGTCGCAGTGACCCAGGTGTCACAGTCTCCCCTACTTTAGGAAATTTCATCCCGAAATTTATTTAGAGGAAACTTGTGAGAGCTTGAAACATGAAGTTGAAAAGATCAAACAACATTGGTTAGGGTTCTGAACTTCTAGTAACTTTAATAACATCATGCTTGCAATGTAAGAGGGATACTTATATACAAGTATATGAAGTGTCATTGGTGCGTCCACCGTACCTCCATTACATCGTTCTCATTTTGTTATTGTTGTCACTATCGGTTCTTACACCTAATAAATCTTACTGGGTTTCTGTGCACTAAATTTTCATAATTATGTACGCGTCCATAATTAGACAATTCCTTGCACAGTTCCCACAGTCTATTTTATAATGTGTAGGGTAAAACCAAATGAACAATCCTGTGATGAGTGTGACTAGACCGCCATAGAGTCCTTTTAATTAAATCAATAAATGATCTAAATAGACTATCAAGGAGTCTGTTCAGCTACATCACTAGATGTCGTTCTTTAACCAAATTGTGAATCAATCTTTTTGACTAGACCACTAAAAGGGTCTCTTATGAGTCATGGAGCAGTACTATATAATCCAAGGGTCTTAACTATTACATAGAAGCCCATTAAGGATTTAAGGTAGTACCTTTTGACTATCCTGCTACGAATCCCTCATATGAAGATATGAAAGATTCTGCGAGGATTTGGATAACGAATATCCAGAGTATACAAAAACACAAAAATGCATAAAAGAAAACATAAGATGAATAAACACATAGTCACATAACCACAAAATTGTTTAACTAGAAGTTTGTTCTGCTAACAGAGCACATGTATTTAAAGCACACTAGGAATCCATTCATTGGATTTCATTTGGTACTTTAAACATTATCAAGAATCTAACTATAAAGATAGAAAGATTTTTAAAAGAAAAATTCGATTTCGATTATAAGGAACCGAAATGTTCGAATTTTGGTACAAAAGGAATCCAATTAAGGATTTTGATTTGAATGATAATCATCCACAAGGGTCTAATTGTGAAGATAAAAAGATCCCATATGGATTTTAGAAGTTGAAGATGTTTTGAAGTCTTGCACTAGATGTGCTTAAGTCAAAACATGAAGTAAAGTGCTTATGAAGTTGAGATGCTAGATATGTCAAGGCAACATATGAAGCAGAATTTGAAGGTTAAGTCAATGTATGAGGAAAATATATTTGGAAAACTATGCATGGGGTTCTTTTAAGAAAAATGTGTTTAACGTTTTTGAAACCTTATATATAATACTTTTGAAATCATAAAGTAGGTGTACTAGGTAAGTATATTTATAAAAATGTTTTAAAATCATGCGAGATGAATTTTAAAATTATGTATAAGGTTTTTGAAAACATGAATGATGCTTTTGAAGTCATGCATTTGATATATACTGTATTAATAACATTTTGAAGTCATGAAGGTTATTTTTGAAACGTAGACGATGTTTTTGAAATCATAGAGGTTGTTTTAGAAAACTTTTTTTTTTTTGGGTAAAGGGTTACCCCGGTGATTTTATAAATTCACAACCAAATAAAAACAAGTAGTGTAGAAAGCCTACACTAGTTCAAACATAGGACATGCCCTATGAATGTACAACCAAACCAAACAAGAACAACCTATAACATAAACAGAAACAAACGGCCACTAGTCTAAAAAACTAGATCAAACAACACAAAAACCCTTAATCAGCTGCCATCTCTAATAAACCTGAGCCATCAATACCCCAATCCTCTAGAAGCCTTCGGACATTGACACAATTCTTCAACTTCGCTCCCATCAACTTATACCGCACTTGTTGAAGAACAATTTCACTTATAGTCTCCGGAGGCCGCAATTGATTCTTGAATAACCTCAAGTTTCGCTCTTGCCAAATAAAGTAAGCAGAAGCCGCCACTACCAATCTAGCTGCGAACCCAGCAACCGTTTTTGGTTTGGAATGCTCAATCAACCAGTTAGAAATGTCATTCCATTTAGGTTGAATTTGCATTCAAAGAAAAGGTGATTATGCGAGTCATGGTTGGCATAACAAAGCAAACAGCACATCATGTTCATATTCTTCCTACGCGAAAAATCCCAAGACAAGATTTTATCTTGAGTAAGCAACTTCCGCCTCATGATAAGCCACATTAAAAACGCATGACGGGGAATGCATTGAGGGAACCAAACAATACGACTCCAATCGACCTCCCCAGCCTGATGACGAACCGACTCCCAAGCACGCGAGGAAGAAAAATCAAACAAGTTGTCACCATACCGCCACTCAGCTGATCAAGCTGATTAAGACCCGGATAGGATACCCTCCATTCATTCGGCCAATTCCATGAATTAGAAGAGTAAAGGACCGACACTTTAGAACCCATATCAAACCCCGCATTAGCAATGACTCTAGGAGAAATGATAGCATCCAAAGGCCCTAACTCACTCCACCAATCAAACCATGCTGAAGTATTCACCCCATTACCAATCTCGGTCCATATAAACTTCCTTATAATCGGCCGAATCTGAAGCAACTTTCTCCAAGACCAGCAGCATGAAGACGGAACTCTACACGCCCAAAAACTCTTACCTTTAAGCCTGTAAGAGTGAACCCATTCAACCCACAAGGATCTACGATTCGTAAGAATACTCCAAATATGAGTTGTCATGAGAGCCATGTTAACATCCCCAATCCGACGAATACCTAAGCCACCTTCATACTTAGGAACACAAACCGAATTCCACGACACTTTAGCCCGCCCTTTTTGAAACGCACTGTCATGGGACCATAAAAAATTCCGCATCAAAGCCTCCAACTGAAGCGTTACCCGAGAAGGTAATATGAAAACAGACGACCAGTATATGTGCATGGAAGACAACACATAAATAATCAGTTGCAACCTGCCTGCAAATGAGAGCAATTTATTCCTCCAATGCAAAATCCGTTTTTCCAGTTTCTCCACCAGCACATAACAATCCTTATGAAGCAACCTAGAAGAGATAAGAGGCACACCAAGATACTTCACAGGTAAAGAACCCTCCTTAAACGGCATAATATTCAAAATAGCATTTTTGACATAAGAAGGCACGTTTGAGAAGAACACTGTACTCTTCTGCACATTAGGCGACAAACCAGACATTTTCGAAAACGAATCAAGGGACATCATAATGCATCTGGCCGAAGCAATCTCACCTTTCGCGAATATAAACAAATCGTCCGTGAAACAAAGATTAATAATACGCTGACGCTCACACTTATTGTGGAATTTAAATGAAGAGTCAATCCTTACCGAATGTTGAAGGATCGCCGTGAGCACCTCCATAACCAACGTGAACAAATAAGGAGAGACCGGATCACCTTGCCGTAGACCCCGATTACCCTTAAAGTAACCATGAACTTCCCCATTAACACAAACCGAATACGTAGTAGTAGAAACACATAGCATGATCCAACGAACCATCTTTTGGTGAAAACCGAACCCAATCAAAACATCGTTGAGAAACTTCCAATCAACCGTGTCATAAGCCTTCTGAATATCAACTTTAAAGGCACATTTAGGAGGCCCGATATTACGATGATAATTATGCATCAGCTCCTGCGTTAACAAAATGTTATCAGAGATTTTTCTACCTGGAACAAAAGCTGACTGGTTGATGCTAACAATATCGTCCAAACCCACTTTAACTCGATCAGCCACTATCTTGCTAATGCATTTATACAACACATTGCAACAAGCAATCGGTCGATAGTCCGTCACCATAACTGGAGAAGGGGACTTAGGAAGAAGAACAATAAGTGTATGGTTTAATTCCCGAAGGAGTTTCCCAGAATTAAAAAAATCGATAACAGCCTCCGCCACTTCACTACCCACAATATGCCATGCCCCTTTAAAAAATCCAGCAGTAAAACCATCTGGCCCCGGAGCTTTGTCTGAACCAATGGAAAACATCGCCTGCTTAACCTCTTCTACTGTAACCGGTCTAGCCATATGCGCCGCAACATCGACATCCAAAGTTGTAGAAAATAAATCAGGGGACGGACACAGAGACGTGTCTCCCGGGCAGCCCAAAAAATTTAGATAGTGTTTAACGAACGCTTCCTGAACCGCATCACCTTCATACACCTTCCCGCTAGTATCCTGAATAACATCAATATGATTATAATGAATCTTGTTTTTGAGAACCGAATGAAAAAAAGCCGAATTAGAATCCCCGGCCGCCAACTAGTCCACTTTGGACTTTTGCTTCAAAAATCTCTCCTCGTCTAGAAGGGCTTCTTGATAAACACGTAGGGTACTAGCCTCTTCTTCTCGCAACGACATAGAAGACGCATCATTATCAACGTTGTGCTGAATCTCATCAAGCTTAGCCCTCAGATCTTGAACTTTCTTATGTAGATTTCCTTGCTGAAAAAGTAAAGCTCTAAGCGGAGATTTAAGCAATCGAAGCTTCTTAACCACCGAAAATTGCGGCACACCTCTAATACTCGTATCCCAATTTCGCTTTACAATGACTAAAAAATCAGGCTTATGTATAAGAAAATTGGCAAACTTGAAAGATCTATGTTTAACTTTCCCCTCTTCTGGAACTTTCAGAACACACGGGCAATGGTCCGACAAACGAGCCGGGTAAAAGACTGCCACCGCATTAGGAAATTGACCTATAAACTGCGAATTCCCCATAACCCTATCAAGTTTTTTCAACAAACCAATCCCCTTTTTCGGTTTCTGACTCCAAGTGAAATGAATACCCGAGCGATTTAAATCAATCATCTCAACATCATCAACACAAGCTTGAAATTCCCGCATGCTAGCCGAGATAGAGGAACACCCCGTAGACTTGTCCTCCAAATTCAGAGCCGTGTTAAAATCTCCAAGCATGATCCAAGGAGCATCACGAACAAACGCCTTATGAAAAGAGAGATGATTCCATAATTCCCTACGCGTAACATAATAATTCGCGGCATAGATAATCGAGCAAAACACCATTTTTTTCTCCTGTTTAAAATTCAGCTGAAAATGCATTACCTGATCCGAAAGAGAAAGCACCATAACATCAAAAATAACTGGGTTCCAACCAACAATAATCCGGGTTCCTTTATCACAACGATCACCATTAGACGCCCAATGCCAAGACCGAAACACCGACTTGCAAATATGAGGGAGATTATTCAGTTCGACGTGAGACTCCAGAATAGCACAAAAACTTAATTTAAAATCTTTAATAGCCTGACGAACCTCCGCTTGCTTAATGGGGCGGTTCAAACCCCTAACATTCCAAGAGGCGAGATTAACCATTAATAACTAGCGAGGAAGGAGTGCTTGCCCCTTTTTTATTATCTTTTTTAACGGTACCCTGATTCAAAAACGCATCCATCCCATAACCATCGGCTACATTAAACACCTCGTCCTCCTCTTCTTCCCCATCTCCACCACGACCCTCTCCTGACTTGTTACCATCCACCTCAGAAACATTTGGATCATTAAGGACATCAAAAGGGTTCGTAGATTGAAACCTGGACGCAGACGCAGACGACCCAGTAGCTCCATCTTGAGACTTTTTAGATATCACTGGCCTATACTCGAACTTAGGCTTGGGCTTGTTAATAGGAAAACCAGATTTTCTAGCAACTTTCTTACCATAAACACCTGTATAACCATCTTCGTCAACCACTGGCTTCTTACCAGCTCTTGAGTTATTACGAGCATCAGATTGAACTTTCGGCTTGTGCGGGCAAGAATCATCAGAATGGCCAAACACACAACAATGACCACAACGCAGAGGAACCCACTCGAATTCGACAGACATAGTCTCCTTAATGAAACCCTCCCCCTCGGGTTCAGGAATAGCTAACGTGATCTCCTCTCTTAACTTCTTTTCAGCCGAAACCTCTATTAAAGCTCTAGCATAACTACTACGGCCCCACATATCCATGCACATCGATGAGGTATACGAATCCAAAACTTTCGGCACACCAATAGTAGTAGCAATCATACTAAGGCCGTCTTCCGTATAAGCCGCAATCGGGACATCATGAATTTTAACCCATACTTGCACATTCTTAACACCCTTTTTTTCCAATTTAGTAGTCGGTCCCCAGATATTTAGAAAAAGAGGCTGTGACCTAATAATCCAAGGGCCGTCTTTTAAAACATTCATCATACCTATTTCATCGGAGAACTTGAAGAAGAAAAATCCGTTATCATTCATCATGGACTTTTGAACACCATACTTTTTCCAGTTAGTACGCACAAAGTAATCTACGACAGGAAAAGCAACCCGATCACCAAGAAAGTAACCATACAAGGTGTTTGCCAATTTATCTTGAGCCAACCGAACTGAATCTTTAGGAAGGACAACATCACACCCATCATGAACATGTTCACTAACAAGAGACCTAAAATTCAGCTTGGTGGACTTGCTAGCAAAAAGCGAATCAGCATATGATTTAGGTTTAGATGAATTACCAATATCCGCCTTGGCTCCCAAGCCTCCAACATTATCATCTTTACCACTACCCGAGGACTCACATTCAGGACGGCTCAAATCAACATTAACAGGAGTAGTAATCTTAGTTAATTCATCAATGATATTAACCTGTTTAGGTTCTGAAACTGTACCACGGCGCGGCAACAACGGGTTGCCATCAATATTGACAACACGACCAGCAATACCCCTAGTAAACAAGCTAGGTTTACCTCGATCTCCCTTATCAATTTCAGCAGAAAACATACTATCCTCCATGCAGACGAATAAACAACTCTCACTTTAAACAAAAAAGAAGACAACCATGCAGAAAACCCTAAAAAGAACCAGCGGAACCAAGAACTCGAAAAAGCAGATTAGAAACCCTAAAACTAGCACCTTATCCCATGACAATAGATCAAAATAACATGGAATAATCAGGCGGCGAAGCAGAAAATCAAAGAAACCCTAGAGAAAACGACTCAAGAACGCTAACGATTTCGTTATAGAAGCGATCAACAATCACTAATCACAGACTTATACATTCAGAAAGAATGCTAACTAGTTTGTTATAGTCGATTGATAATCACATCCAATCACAGAATGTTATACGTTCAATCACGTAAAATCTTGGGGATCATGAAGAACCAAAAATCGCCTAGGCTAGTGAGAGAGAATTAGGGTTTCCTCATCTATGGAGGTTGCCTCTTGAAGGGTTTCAAAGGAGCTTGTTTCAAGACTTTTCACCATCCTTTTCTTTTGTTTTAGAAAACTTATGTTATGCATATTGAAAAAAATCAGAATGTAATGGGTATGAGATTTGGAAATATCCTTAGTTATCTAACCAAGGATTCAAAGGCACATATGTGCAGAAGCATGATTACTCACAATGTCACTTTATTTTTTTTGTACTTTGTTTCTTAGAGTGAAACGAGTACTTAAAATTTTCGAGGGAATCATGAGCGATCATTTGAAAGGGAGAAATCACAAGTGTAGTTTGTAAGGAACATAGTTCCTTAATGTAGGTATTATAGGGAAATGCCATAAACACATGTAAATATACTTGTATATCAGAATTGCGAACAACAACTTTTATTTATAAATGAGACATATTGTTTCACAATACACGAAAACAAAAGAAACAAAGGCATAAGACAGCAATATCCTTTGTTCAGCCGAATGCTCATCCAAGGGTTGGATTTGCACTGACAATCTTCGGGCAGTTGTTCCTGAAATGGCTCGTCTCGCCACAGTTGTAGCAAGTACCAGACGGAAAACGAGCTTGAGTAGGGTTGACTTGGAGTTGGGTAGCAGCAAGGTTGATAGCAGCTTTATTTTGGATGGCAAAGCGGCATATGTTAATCAGATGTCCCCACCGTCCACAGTAGGTACATTTGAAGCAGGGTAAGGGGTTCGAATGATGACGGTTGCATCGTTTGCACAAGGGAGCAGTTCCTTTGTACCGCTTCTTGGCTGGTGATGCTGTCATCTGACTAGGTCCTGCCTGTTTTGGTGCAACCGCTGCGGGTTTCCTTGAAGCCTTACGCTTCCTTGATTTCTTAGGGGATCGTTCATCCATGGTCTTTGATTCCTCGGTTGGTTTCTTCGCTGGTGGTGCTGGCTTGACTTCTGCTTCCTTTGGTGACTCTTGAGTGGCTTCATTGTTGAGACGAGACATGGCAATGCCTAAATCCACAGTCTTCAGAATCACTTCGCCTATTTGTTGGGCAAATTTGGCTGTTTGCTCGGACATTTGACTGTTGCTGAGAGGAAGAGACATTCTAGAAGAAAATGAAAGATATAGGAGGAAACAAATGAAATGTTATCGGCAAATAAAACAAAATGACAACACATAGAAATTGCGATCATTTGTTTGTTACCTAAGGCAAACAAATGAGATGGTGACTAATCAAAGTAAACGGATCATATTAATGTATCACTGAAGACATGCTCGCCTATAAGTGAACGCTCACCCCAAGAGTTCCCAGGTAAGAGTGACTGGTCCGATACTGCGGATTTGTATGAACACTCTAGCCTTAGACAGAAAACTCAGGATACAGGCATTCACTCTTCCAGTTTGCACGTGTTCACATTATACAACCCAAACTTTGACGAGATTTGAAAACTTAGTGGGTTCAAAACCTTATAATAGAGGGTTCAAAACCTAGTAATCAATCATCCTAGAACAGATGATTAGTTTTCAAAGCGGTTTTGAAATTTATGTTCTTGTTGTGGTCGTCGCCTAAGGATAGGTGACGGTATTGTTTTATGACTAAACACAAGTAAACTTGCGTTAGGGTCCAAGGAAGGTTATAGACTAGGTCAAAGTATTACTAATAACCTAATTCCCTATAACCATGAGCTCTGATACCAACTTTTCTGTCACACCCCGACCACGTAGAACAACAAAACGTGGCGGAAAACGTCGGGGAGTGTTGTAACAGAATCATTGTTTCATAACACATGGAAATTGAAATATTGTTTTATTGATTTAAGTAGTTACAATGTCTTGACAATAAAAGAAACATAACATAAATAACTAGTCTTGCATCTTTTATTGTCGCTAAGGCCCAAGTCCGCCTAAGTGTATCTTGATAAATCCTATGCATCATATCCTGAAACACATGTGAAAATAGGTACGTCAGCATAAAAATGCCTGTGAGATACAAAGGTTTATGAAAATAGGTTTCATGACTTATTGTTTAAGAAAATGTTTAGTCATGAACCTTGTAATTTGCTTTGTTTTGTAAATCATTTGAAAAGTGATAAATAAACCAAATGATATATATGTATAAAAGAATAATACATGGTTAAGTGAATAACCATGTGAAATGAGTTTGTATAAATTAAGTTGTTTGTAAAAAAATGTATCGTGAAAAGTATGTTATTTGTATAAAATGTTATATGTCCAAATTGAAATGATTCAAATAACGCTACGATATGTAATACCATACAATCACTTATATATAGGAAGTACCAGCGGCGTATCCACCATGCTTGTATCATATTACACACGCCTCGTTACTTAAATCACTTACCCAAACAAACCACCAATGTAAGATGTCTATGTTTAAACCAATTGCCAAATGTATTGAATAATATGTCAAAATGTTTATGTCAAGCTGTAAATCATGCAATGTATAACCAATGTCGAAAATGTTTATGTGTCAAATGTAAATCATGTAATGTATAACCAATGTCAAAAATGTTTATGTGTCAAATGTAAATCATGTAATGTGTAACCAAAATGATATGTATGGCTAGTGAAATGCATCAACTAAACCATAGGTAAAATGCACAAAACAAAGTATTGAAGTAAAACTTGGTTTAAATCAAAGTTATGTTTTATGGAAATGCATGCTATACTGATACGAACATCTATGCGGTGTTGTGAAAATGCATACATCCAAGCCTTGAGACTGTGGCGATAAACCCTTAAACAATTTAAAGGTTTATCTAAGTTATGTATATCGAATTCGGTCATTCCTTCCAATCCAAACCTACCCAGGATTTCAGGAACGGGAGTTGTCAATTCCTATGGTACCACTACCTACTAACGAACGGCGTAGCTAATGTTAATGAATGTATTGTTCCATGTTAAACAAACCAAATGTCATACCAAATGTAAACATGTTATGAAAACAACTGTACTAAGTATGCGCACAATGGGCGTACCTAGCATGAAATGTAATGTGAAACAATGTACTAAGTATGCACACAATGGACATACATAGCATGAAATGTAATGTAAAACAATGTACTAAGTATGCACACAATGGACATACATAGCATAAACACAATGAAATCATGTACTATAAATGTACTAATGAACATAGCAAGTATATGATGTGAAAGCAGGAAAGCACGAAAGTAACAAGTAGGCACATGTGTTTCACCCCAAAACAGTTTGGAAAACAGTAAAAGAGGGGTCTATGTACTCACTTGAGATTGCTCAGAAGTCCTAAGATAACCACCAAGCAATGCTAGAGATCACGGAATCAAACGGCACCTAATATAGGTAACTATGTTAATAAACCGGACCAAAATCGAAAGATCGGATAGAATGAGGCTCGTAAACCAAATGAGTAGGGGAACTCATGTAATATGGTTTAACAAAGCCTACATACTAAATGAAACCTAATATAAGTGCTTACGACCCATTACGACCCGTTTAGGTAGCTTATGCTACTTTAACGCGTCGTTCGCGTGAAACGCGTTAGGACCGCCTAACTAGTCCTATGACAAGTAGAATATGCCTTAACATGCCTAATATTGTTTCCAAATCAGTTTAGATGTCAAAAGTTATGTTACATATGTTTATAATGAATTTTGGCATCAAAGGGGCATTTTGGTAATTTACCTAAGGCATATAAACTACCTACCATACAACTACTTAAACATCGTGACCATAAGGTATAACCTCGGAAGGTTATTCCCTACCTACTATGGTCACCTAATGTATTTGGTCGGATCCTAATGATCGACCAAATGGGTCGGGTTCGAAGGTATAAGCGATTTATTAGATCGCTTACCCTTACGACCCTAGACAACGTGGAAATCAGTAGGCATAGTCACAAGGGACTATAACCATCGTGATTACGCTCACGTTGCGAAGTTCAAACGAACTTCGCATTGACCATAAACTGGTCAATGCAGAAAGTCAAACAAAGTTTGACTTTCGGACTCGAAAACAATAAAAGAACGAAGGAACACTTACAAAGGGTCCAAGAATGGAAGGTTTGAATCCGAGTACTCTCAGGTATGAAGTGTTAAACACAACAACTTAGAGAGCAAACTCAGATTTCAAAGGTGTGAGGAATGAGTGAAGTGGGTGTTGGGTATTTATAGATTTCGGTTCACCGTTAGGATCGTTTCTTGGAGAAGAGGGAATGATCACATCCCTACACTTGTTGGAATGTTGTGGTAGCTCATTTTGCCCACCACAAGAGATTAACATGTGGCACTTGACCTTTGGAGGGTGTTAGGGGCTGTTAACATGTGTTTAAAATGGCTTTTGCTGATTAGCAGAGGCCTAGCATGACGCCAAGGGGGCTAGGTGTCATGCTAGGGTCCCCCTGATCAGCAAACACTTTCTTAAGCTTCCAAATCAGTCCCCGTTGTGTATTAGGGCCATTTTCGACATGTTTAAGGCTCGTGAAGCCATTTTCAAGGCTCCACAAGGATGCCTAAACATTGTGGACATGAAACATGCTCAAAAATATGCCGGATGTCAGTTCGTTTTGTCGTACGATCGCAATGTTCGGTTAATTACGACGGAATGCGCATAAGCGCGAAAAACGATCTAAATTGCGTGACGAATGGATTTTTCTTATGCCAAACACTAAAATGAAATATTTTAGTGCTTACATAAATTTTTGGATGTCCGGAGGTATTCAGAACGTAAGTTATGCGCGAAAATGCAAACTTATGCACTTTTTGACGCTTTTAGTCCCTGAATGACCCAAAAGTTTATTTTAGCACACCGAACCCCTCAAAGCCTATTTCTAAGCTATATAAAGGATATTTTAGGTGTGTTTAACTTATGGTCATGTTCCGGAATGTTCGTTACAGTTCCAATTGGCATACTTTCGCAGTTTGTCAAATTTAGTCCCTGTAGGCGAATTAACTTGTTTTTGCCATACCAAAGCCTTCAAAACTTATTTCTAAGTTATGTAAAGGTTATTTAAGGTATGTGAAGCCTATTTCACTATTCCGGAGTGTTCGTTGCATTAAACTGGTTATATTAACGCATCAGTACGCGTATAACCTTCTAGAAAGCGATTTAGAACCCGAAATCGAACCAGAATTGATATGTGCAAATGATACACATATTTGTACAACTCCCGAGTATGAAATACAATATTTCATTGGTTCGGTGTTTGTTTGATGGTCGCAGTGACCCAGGTGTCACACTCATCTTATGTCTTTGAGATAAAAAGCCACATTGATCACCTCGAAAGGCTCAATAGGGGTAAAAGGGCTTCACCCGCTCTAACAATCAATGAGGATGGAAATAAGAAAGGGCATCACCCCGACTCCAAGGCAAGTGTTGCAAAGGAAAGGGGCACATCAAAGGGAAAAGAAAAAGAAAGTCTAAAGCGGAACCACCGAAACCAAAAGTAAAGAAGGCAAAGGTTACCATGAACGATCAATGCTTTGAGTATGGTGAGATAGGACATTTAAATAGGAATTTTTCAACAATATCTCAAAGAGTTGAAAAACAAGAGGGATGCAGGGCAAACCTCAGGTACTATCTTTATGATACATGTTGAGCTTAATGTTATTTCTTCTAACACATGGGTATTAGATACCGGA
Source organism: Helianthus tuberosus (assembly GCA_030545235.1). NCBI lineage: Eukaryota > Viridiplantae > Streptophyta > Magnoliopsida > Asterales > Asteraceae > Helianthus > Helianthus tuberosus. Next base: position 110,329,731 of record CM060423.1, read on the forward strand.
TGTGGAACTCATGTTTGCAATTTGTTGCAAAAGTTCAAAAGAAATAAGCATTACAAGAAGGGAGACATTAGTCTCTTCATGGGCAATGGAGCGAAAGTTCATGTTGAAGCCCGAGGAGACTATGTTTTGAAACTTCCAAGTGGTTTGGAAATCGTTTTGAAAAATGTTTGTATGCTCCTAGTTTGACTAGGAACATTATTCAAGTTTCCCTTATAAGACAATATGGTTTTGTTTTGAAGTTTGTAAACAATGACATGTTTTACTTTAAAGCTATGCTTTCAAATGAACCAACTTCATTTGTGTCCAAAAGACCATTGATTTCGCCCATTGTTGTTGCGAGCTCCATTGTAGTTGGAGCGAGAGGAACGATTATCAAAAGCAGCTGAAGTCTGAGACACAAAGGCTGATTGCTGCTCACTGTGTTCTGCAGCTTGTATGCGATGAAGACGCGATTCTTGGTTAAGGACCTTAGTCCGCAGCTCCTCAAACGATGGAACAGTCTTAGAGTCGGAGATGGTTGTAACAAAAGCTTCATATTCAAAGGGCTTTGTAGTGAAAACTACTTTGGGGACATAGAAAAGAGTTAATAGCAGCCAAGGCATCAACCATAGACTTCAGTTCCCGTAAATAGGCATCCATAGGCTTGTTACCTTTCCTGTTATTCTGAATATCGAATATCAATTTCATTTCTTTAGCCGTGGACTGATAAAAAATCTTTGCTATAAAGCCATCCAAACATCCGTATATGTTTTGTTTTCATATTCTATTGTAGACTTCCGTCAACATGTCCACTAAGAGTGTCGTGTTCAACCAAGAGAGAACACTTTGATCCGTTCTCACCCAAGAACTATAAGCGGGGTTGAGATGAGCCCTTCCTTCGGCATCACTGATGAATTGAGTGGAGGAAGGTCCCCTGCACATGGCCCATTAAATATTACTGATGAGTATAGGTTCAAACTGCGATTTCCAGAGAAGATAGTTGCGTCAGTCTAGCTTTATGGATACGAGATGGGTGCAGCTAGAAGCGGCGCAGGTGAGAAGGATGATGGGTTCTGGTAGGTGGAAGGGAAAGATTGAGGAGATGCATTGGAAGACATGGTGTATAACGGTGAGAAGGCAGCAGAGGGAACCGTGGTATATACCTGTGGGGAAGGCATGAAAACATGACTGGGGGGCTGTGGAATAGATGTCGAGGGTCCTACAGTCGGTCCATGAACCCGATAAGAGGGCAACAATGGTTTCGGGTTCACAAAGGACAACGAACCAGATGCAGTGGTGTAAGACTGCAAAGCCGTAGCCTGTGACAGCGATGAAGACTCGATGCTTGAGTCTGTCATGAGTGAAGATGCCACTAGGGAAGCACTGGGAACGGCAGAAGACACGCCAGTAGTGGAGGCAGGAATCAAAGTAGAGTTTTCAGAGGAAGAAGGAGCTATTGAGTCAGATGTGGCATTAGACTTCAAATAGGTTCTTCTCAAAGTGGTCGTTAGTAAGCCAAGGAATTTCTTTCCCCAAGGCAAAGAGTCCGTTCATGGTAGAAGTCCTTTCCTTTCAACTAAGAATGCCGACTTTCCTCAAATGATTGGAACTAAGGTATCCTCGCCGAAGGAAAAGAGGAGTAAGCCAATAGTATCCCGGGGAAAGAAGAAAATGTCACATTGACATTTCAAAAGGCTTTGAGAAGAGGGGCAACAGTGAAGATGCCGAGAATGGCCGTGTGTCTATGGGGATTACCGGTCTTGGTAAGAATCTGTTGCAAATGCATGTGAGGGAGGAATGCCTGCATTAAGATTTAAAACTTATCGTCTACTTGAAGGAAATATTTGGAACAGGGAACTTACAATAATACAACGCCGCATTCTTCGAAGATTGAGGAACAAGACGAGATCTGTTAAGAGAATGATTTATTCTCAAAAAAATATGAATAGTTACATCCAATTACAAACTATACGAAAGTTGCCCCTTTTTCATGGAGATTTACCCATCACAGAGATACATAGAGGAACAGAACGAACTTTATATATCCCTTTTCCACTCAATCTAGAAACAAGATCGGACGTTATTCCGGTTCGTCTCCATTTTAGTGAAACTCTTCCTCAAGCAAGGCAGCTGATAAGTCATCGAAGGCTTTGGTTGAATAATGTAATAGTTAGCATTACTTCTTTTCAAGTTTCCCAAGGTGATTTCATATATTTGAAAGAAAATGATGCTATAATCTATTCAGAAATAAGGAGATCCTTCTATATCGAAATTTCAGTTTCTAAAATCATAGGAAAATCCCTGGATAGCCCGGTAAGAATGTGGAGAAGAACCAAAACGGAATGGTTCCGCTTACTTAAAACTAAGAGGGGATGCCGCCTACTACTGAAAGACACGTTTTTGCAACAGTTGCGTTCTTCTATGCAAGACGAAGACTTAGAAAGAACAAAGAAGTTTGGATCCGAAAAAGAATGCTTAGGCAGTTCTTTCACTGAACACAAGAGAATCAAGAGGAATTTTTATCATTTCAAATCGATATTCTTTTCGAAGAGAAGGAACAAAAAAACCCTAAATCTTACTACTAGAAAAAGAAGTCCTATAGTTTACAACTCTTCTTTCTATAGTAATTTAACCTCTTGCTCCACCCATCAGTCTTCTATGAAGAGAAAAATAAAAAGCTCTTCCCTATCTACTCATTATTCGGAGGTGAATCATAGAACACCAAAAGCTGTGCTATCTTATGGACCTAACATAGGTCACATCCCTCACGTGCGTCAATAGCACATTCGATAGCATCCTCTTAGGTTTAAAGATCCAAACCTTCTTCTTCTTAGCGGAAACGCACGTGGCCAAAACATATAAAGATCGGCATAGTCGCTCATAGGGGCATATATATCTGGATAGAGGATAGTCTAGATCTTGATTCACTATTTCCATTTTTGATTTTCTATCTCGTACGAAGCAATGGTGGGCAAGCTATGACGACAGGATGTGACCTTGCCTTTCGCCCTGCTACCGCCGTTCTAAGTTCTTCTGACTAAACGAAGTTAAGACTAAAGCTTCAGAATTGAAGTTTGCAGCTTTTTTCAGCAAAGCTTAGTAAAAATCCGTCCTTCGGCTACCTTGGATCAAGGGTAGAGATAGCAAGTAAGTCAAAGGTAGATCAACAAAAGTCTTAGTATGGGAAGAGTCAGAGCGAGGGGAGAGACTTTCTAAACGAAGGTTAGTCCAAGTAAGGAAATGGGCACTCTGCTTACATCAAACTAACTGCTGTCTCCCTTATGGTCGACGTTCTCTCCTCCCATCCTCTCCTCTCCCTACCGGTCGCCAAATTGAACTCTTCTTTGGCATTCTGGTTGGCTTAGGGCGGTCGAACTCTCCCCTCCTCTCCTTAACAGTCGAGTGATTTCACATTCTCTCTCCCTCTTTCTATAGATAAGCGGGTTCTTCGAACATTCTAATGAAATAGGTTCGTTAAAGACAATTGATCGAATTCTGTTTTAGATTCCTATTCCACTCCAACCGGTGCAGAACTCTTAACCTTTCTAGGACCCTCTCTATGGCAAGGTGCTGCTCTACTCTTTCCACTTGCTCCCTCGTGTATAGCGGTTGAGTTCTTCGCCTCACGGTTTGGCTACCCATCGTCATTCCCTCTCTGTATAAAGTGAGAAGGGTTCTCTGCGCACAGTGTAAGATTCCGGTCTCGTAGGCAGCAGCATTCATGCTTGCCATTTCCGTGATTGTCCGTTGTTCCCTTGGTGCATTGTCATTGAAGGTGTAAATCTGTTCGTTCGAGAAAACATGTTGATCTCTTTCCATATCCTATCCCCGGTTGTTGCCCTATCAAGATGTGTCCCTTCCTTTGACCCCTTTTTCGATTTATTAGTGTTGTCCCCCGCGTTCCCTCCCTTTGTGAAGAATTCCATTTCCCTTTTTCTCCACTCTTCTTTCTTCCTTTCTTATTCTCCTGTTGGAAGTACCTAATCTGCTTTTTGAAATCTTTCCTTTCTTATACAAGATTCTAAGGTCCTTCCCCTGTATATAAGTCTGTGCGATTTTTCCCCTGGCCGACGCTCCCCTTACTGGTATCAGTGCAAGGGCAATTAGTACGGGTTGCCATAGTTGTCTGGATGGATTGGAACGAAGGGATGAAGGAGGGCCTGTGACAACCCGTATTCCAGAACCTTTCTTTGTGTTTTGATGTAACTTGTATGAACATTACGTGACTAGTTGACATGTTTGATTTCAATGGAATATTATGTTTTGTTATGCTGTGGGTATGTATGTATAATAAACTTGGTCACACAACGACTTCTAATCGAACAAGCCTTTAGGGCCGTACACTTTGTGCCTTGTCACACCTCTTTCTCGGCCCACTCTTATGGAACTCGAGACCAAGAGGGCAGCCCAAAGAATGGGTTCGGCCCACTCCCTATGCGTATGCATATATCCATTATGGGGTTTTGATCCTCATAATTTGCAAACACTTAACACACACAAACCCTAAAGCCCTCCCCCTTCACTCGACGGCAACAACCCTATTTCCCTCGAAGCTTTCTTGGATCGCTACACCATCTCTCCCTCGTTCCATCACTTGTGTGCACTCAAACCCTCGGTTAGTGATTTATTTTAGTTTCGGTTGATTACTTAAGTATCGATGCATGATGTGTGTTTTTACTATGTGTTCTTGCATGATATCTAATGTTTGCCATCACACAAACAAGACTCGATACCACAGTTGCGGGTCTTGTTGCGACTCGAGACCTAACTCGAGATCACCCAGTCTCGAGTGATAAATGTATGACCCGAGACCCCTTAGTTGCGACTCGAGGATGTTAAGACTATAACCCGAGACCGCACTGTCTCGACTCGAGATCCATAGTCTCGACTCGAGACCACATAATCACACATTCGATTTGGACTTGCACTGTTACGGGCCTAAGAAATTGGGCTGCACATTTGGGCCTTGTTTGGTTACGTGATTATACTGTTGCCATGATACTATGTGTATACCATGATCCCTCTGTGTATGTAAACTGTTAGTATATGTGTAGACACACGTGTATTACTTGAACCTAGACCTGACTTGTATGGTAACCATGTTAGGACGTGGTTGACCACTACCAGCTCGATTGACTTTTTTTGTTTATCTGCCGAGCAAACCAAGGTGAGTTCACTCACTACTTTCTAAGGCATGGGATTCCCAGTGGTTGGGAATGGGTTAAGGAATTAAAACGGAACCTACATATCCTCCTTGGGTAGGATATGTATCGCCATCCTCCTTGGGTAGGATGCCAATATTAATCCTGTGTATTCTTTTTTTTGGGTAAAGGGTTTACCCCAGGTAAATTTTATAAATGAAAATAAGAACAAGGGCATATGCCCAAATCGGACACACCAACTAGGCTTGACATACCAACGCCTAGGAACACAAGACAACACAACCCACAAACACAACCATCCAAAAAACAACTATAACAAAACGACCAGCTCTAAACAAAAACCGAGAAAACAAATAAAATCAGCTAGCCCGGATCATTAGCCTCATCTTCCGAACCTATCTTCCACGTCCTCAGAAGACTCTCGATACCCGATTGTCTTCAAAACTTCCTTGGGTAGAATACGTACGTTCGTCCTCCTTGGGTAGGACAACAACCTTAACTTACTAGACAAAACTCTATCATGAAGTCCCTCATTTTTATATCGACTTAATCGCCGGGCCAATGGCGAGTGGGTCATTAGTTAATAGCGCTATTAGGGTTGACAAGCCTCACACCGTGCCGTTCAGACGGGCGTGTACTAATGGATCTGGGCACTTAGTCAATGATGATAGACATTGACGTAGGGCACAACTATTGTTCGTCAGTTGTCGATATGGTAACGGTCTAGTGGTTCACATGGGGAAGCCCCCACTGATTAAGGATATGGTTTGGGGAAACAAGGATACTGGTTAACTAACTCGTGGGTTACGAAACAACTTAAGGTTTTCAAAACAAACTGATAAAACTAAACAACCAACTGTGAACTCGCTCAACTTTGTTGTTGACTCGTTGTTACATGCCTTGCAGGTCGTTAGGTATATATGGAGCTTGCACGAGGAGGCGTGATCGTTGTGGAACATGGATAGTTGTATGCCATGTTAAATATTTGATACATTTGAACTTATACTTTGGTTTTAAACATTATGCTTCCGCTTACAACTTAAACTATGTTTTGTTTGGACACCAATTATATTGTGTTGGGTTTATGTTTATTTACATGCTTGTTCAATATGATTGGTGGCTTGATCCTGGTCAGTCACGCCTCCATGCGGTGATACTCCGCTTGTGGATTTTTGGGGGTGTGACAGATTGGTATCAGAGCCATTGGTTATAGTGAACTTGGTTTTAAAAAGGGGAAAAGGCTTTTTGACAAAACCAGACTATAACCTGTACAGTGCTCAACGATCCACAACGACGCTTCGCTCCACGTGCAAGACTCAACATTCACGGTGATTTGGTTTATGTTTATATTACCTACCTGTTAGTTACATAGTACATTGCTTATGGTATGCTTAGATAAATGTAACAACTATTGTTTGAAGCACATGTGTGCCTACTCTCTTCTGTCGTCGCACTTTCGCGACACCTTTCTCACTCATGTTTCCTTTGATGTGAAGATCATGAGTGGACGAATCAACCTAACTCAAGCCCAGCTGACGGCTTTAATCAATGAACAAGTTGCTGCAGCACTCGCAGCCACTCAGGCAGGAGGTCAACATGCTCAGCCTCCTGCGTGTACTTTCAAAACTTTTATTGACTGCCGACCTACTACTTTCAGTGGCACTGAAGGAGCTGTAGGCCTCCTTCACTGGTTTGAGAAGCTCGAGTCTGTTTTCGAGATGTGTGAATGCCCTGAGGCTCGTAGGGTGAAGTATGCTACCGGTACTCTTGAAGGTGTAGCGCTCACGTGGTGGAACGCTCAGGTCCAAATGCTGGGGCTGGTTGCTGCTAATGCCACCCCATGGAACGATTTCAAAGAATTGATCAAAGAGGAATACTGTAATCGTGATGACATCCACAAGCTGGAGGTAGAGTTCTTCAACTTAAAGATGACAGGGTCGGAAATTGAAGCGTACACGAAAAGATCTAATGAGCTGGCTATCTTGTGTCCTACTATGGTGGATCCTCCTATCAAACATATCGAGCTGTACTTTAAAGGTTTAGTGCCAGAGATCCAAAGTCATGTGACTGCAGCAAACCTCGCTACTATCCAGCAAGTTATTCGTTTGGCTCATCGTCTCAACGATCAGGCAGTCAAGCAGAACAGGCTGCCCAAGCGTATTGGTACTACTATTATTACTTCTATTGCCCCCACCGACAACAAGCAAAAATGGGATGGAGTCTCAAGCAAGGGTTTAACATCAGCTCAGTCTCAGTCTCAGCAGCGAAAGACTGATGACTACCAGAGTCCTGGTCAGCAATCTTCTGGTAGGCAGGGTGGATACAGGGGAAACCACCCCAAGTACAACCGAGGCAACAAGCGTATTGGCAGTGCAACAAGGGTCGTTGTCTGAGGTGTAACAAGTTTGGTCATGAAGCAAAGGATTGCAGGGGCGCACGACCGGCCAATCAGAATCGTCAACAACAGCCACCAGCTCCACATAATCAGCAGCAACAACAACAGGGTAACAGGGGATGCTATCAGTGTGGTGTTGAAGGTCACTTCAAGATAAACTGTGTAACAACCCTCATTAAAAGTCCTATTTATTTTATTATTTTATCCAATAGGAAACCCTAATTAAGACACCCAAGTAATTCTATACAAACCCTAGAATTTTCATAATCAGGATCAGGGCCCCTAAAACTCAGGGGGGGGTATTTCCTAGTTACGATTATCTTCAAATCTCGCTGTCAAAATCGAATTAATGAAATACGTCGACTCATCAGGCCTAGTCCCAAACGTGGCAAACCTATAGTGCTTAGGTGTTCCTTACGCACCGTAAGGAAATTAGTGTTACGGTGCGCAAGGGTGGTTACGGACCGTAAGGGTCAGAGTGTTACGGTGCGCAAGGGTTGACAAAATTTGGGTATAAATAGAGGACATTGGCACTTGATTCTGGGCACTGAAACGACGAAAGAATTCGTAATATACGTCGAGTTATCGTCTGTTCACCACAATTAACACACACGAAACACTAATTAGTATAGCAAGGTGCTGCAGAACAGGGTATTAACTCAATCGCTGATACGATTCAATGTCCGATTGATTGAAATCAATCCAATGGATGTTTAAGTGCTGCTCAAATTTGGGTTATGCTTTGTCATTAGTCGTGATTCCGATGGATGTTTAAGTAATTTCACTTTGTCATTAGTTGTGATTCCGATGGATGTTTAAGTGTTTGCACTTTGTCATTCGTTGTGAATCCGATGGATGTTTAAGTGATTTCACTTTGTCATTAGTTGTGAATCCGATGGATGTTTAAGTATCGCACTTTGTCATTCGTTGTGAGGATTTTAATCTCGTGAGTTATCGTAAATGCTGTATTAAGTTACTAACCTAGTTTGTGTGCATATTATTTAAATTAGGTTAAAAGACTAATCAGTAGTCTAAAACTCTGCCCGTATAAATCTGAAATACTATCACAAGGTAGTATCACTTTGGAATTATTAAGGTACGGATCCTTACCCTCACTCCTTATTGCTTCATATTCAAATTGTTATAAACCCAATTAAATTCATATATCTTTTAAAAACTCCTCACGTCTTTGATTATCGATTCATTTGACAGTTCATTGGATTCCTATTCTAATCATAACTTTGGATTTAGCTTTCATATCATGCGATAGTATTATGTTAGTTGTACTCATTATCGCATGTTCCAATATATGTTACGTCTTGTTAATGAAAAATATTTTGATAAGTTATGTGAATAAGACCATTTGTACTCTGATACCCTGAGTGTCGCTTCTCGTGGAGTGTCCCACGAGCATGTTGTTGCGGCATCGACAACATGTGCTCCTCCAGTGACGGAGAGATCAGTTCACGGCGTCTCTTAAGTACAAGTGTGGTACATATGGCTATTAGGAGGCGTATGGATCGATCCTAGGATTTAAGTTTAAGGAGGTGGATAACGGGTATGCCAACTCGCCATCTCGTGTGATATGTATGCAGGAGTAGCTACCTGTGTATTGTCACGTTTTAAGTTTGGCTCATGGGTACATCCGTATGATATGATTATGAAATTATGTTACTTTTAAAATAAGCTTTTATTTTCCTCTATCCGCGCACTGGGCAAAACTTTCAAATTTTGCTCAGACGTACGTTTTTGTGTTTTCTTCTTTACGTCAGGTTATCAAGACAATCTGGGACGGGATTTGGAAGAGTGCTCGAGTGTTTGAAAAAGACGGTAGAAATAATTGTACTGGATTAGATATCCTTCATTAAGTTATAAAGCCTTGTAATACATTTAAGTATAAATGGAATTATGTTTTTAATCTGACTCCGTAAAAGTGACACGTCAGCCCATCCGGGCTGGGGTGTTACAAACTGCCTCCAGTTGAACCAGAATCAGAACAACAACAATAATCAGGGAAACGGGAACAATAACTGGGGTAACAATGATGGCAATGGTGCCAGGGGACGTGTTTTCGTGCTGGGTAAGGGTGATGCAAGGAACGATCCCAACGTTGTGATGGGTAAGTTTCTTCAGGATGATTTCTTTGTTACTGTTTTATTTGATTCGGGTGCCGTTACCAGTTATGTGTCCCTAAAGGTTAGTCATATGCTTAAGCGAACTCCAACACTTTTGAACACCAAGCACATGGTAGAGCTAGCAAATGGTAAAAGTTTAGAGGCCTCACACATAGTTAAGGGTTGAAATCTTGTCTTAGCTGGTCAGACTTTCTCCATCGACCTTATTCCTATCATTCTTGGTAGTTTCGACGTTGTTATTGGAATGGATTGGTTATCTCCGCATCGAGCAGAGATCCTTTGCAAGGAAAAGATCGTCCGCATTCCTCGTTCTGGTGAGGAACCTTTAGTGATTCATGGCGACAAGAGTGGTGCTGTTGTGGGCATCATCTATTTCCTTAAGGCCCAGAAGTGTTTGCGAAAGGGCCACACTGCTATTCTAGCCCTCGTTTCTGATGCATCCTCGAAGGAAAATAAGATAGGAGACATACCTATTGTACGTGACTTCCCTGAGGTATTTCCTGAGGAATTACCTGGTCTTCCGCCTCATCGACAAGTCGAATTTCAAATCGAATTAGCTCCTGGAGCAGCACCAATAGCTCGTGCACCTTATCGTCTGGCTCCATCTGAACTTGAAGAACTATCCGCACAACTACAAGAGCTCTTGGATAAGGGTTTTATTCGCCCTAGCTCTTCGCCCTGGGGAGTTCCAGTGTTATTTGTGAAGAAGAAAGACGGTACCTTCAGAATGTGTATTGACTACCGCGAACTCAACAAGGTGACCGGGAAGAATCGCTATCCTCTCCCACGCATTGATGACTTATTCGACCAGTTGCAAGGGTCGAGTTTCTACTCAAAGATTGACCTGAGGTTAGGCTACCATCAACTGAGAGTCCGAGACGAGGATATCTCTAAAACAGCATTCAGGACTCGTTATGGGCATTACGAGTTTCTGGTTATGCCTTTTGGATTGACGAATGCACCTGTGGTCTTCATGGATCTTATGAATAGAGTTTGCAAGCCTTACCTGGATAAGTTTGTTATTGTTTTCATCGACGACATCCTGATCTATTCGAAGAGTCAGGAGGAACACGAACAACACCTGAGGCTTATTTTGGAACTCCTTCGAACAGAGCAGTTGTATGCAAAATTTTCAAAATGTGACTTCTGGCTTCGCGAAGTCCATTTTCAAGGCCACGTGGTAAACAAGGATGGGATTCATGTTGATCCATCCAAGGTAGACTCGATCAAGAACTGGCCTGCACCCCGTACACCAACAGAAATCCGCCAATTCTTGGGTTTGGCGGGCTACTACAGAAGGTTCATCAAGGATTTCTCCAAGATTGCACAACCTCTTACTTCACTAACTCAGAAGGGTGTCACCTATCATTGGGGTGATGCACAGGAATCTGCATTTCAGCACTTAAAGGATAGACTTTGTAGCGCACCAATTCTCTCCTTGCCTGAAGGCACAGATGATTTCGTGGTATATTGCGACGCATCGATCCAAGGATTGGGTTGTGTGTTGATGCAACGTGAGAAGGTCATTGCTTACGCATCACGCCAACTTAAAGTTCACGAAAGGAATTACACTACACATGATCTGGAACTGGGAGCTGTTGTTTTCGCACTTAAGATATGGAGACATTACCTGTACGGTACCAAGTGCACCATTTACACCGACCACAGGAGTCTCGAGCATATCTTCAAGCAAAAGGAGTTAAACATGCGACAACGTCGATGGGTCGAGCTCTTGAATGATTAAGAATGCGCGATCAAGTACCATCCAGGCAAAGCCAATGTTGTAGCCGACGCCCTCAGTCGAAAGGATGCTACACCTAAGCGCGTGCTAGCATTACAACTTACCATCCAATCTAGTCTTTCTACTCAGATACGAGATGTTCAGGTTGAAGCATTGAAAGCAGAGAATATCAGGGCTGAGTCTTTACGAGGATCAAGGAAACGATTAGAACAGAAAGAAGACGGCGCTTACTACGTGACAGGGCGCATCTGGATCCCACTTTATGGAAACTTACGCGAGCTTGTGATGGATGAAGCACATAAGTCACGTTACTCAGTACATCCTGGTTTGGATAAGATGTACCGTGACTTAAAAACTACATACTGGTGGCCTAGCATGAAAGCCAACATAGCAACTTACGTCAGTAAATGTTTGACTTATGCGAGAGTCAAGATCGAATATCAGAAACCGTCAGGCCTGCTGTAACACCTGTGCCTTCACGGCCATCAAACAAATACCGAACCAATGAAATATTATATTTCATACTTGGGATTTGTAAAAATATGTGTATCATTAGCACATATCAATTTTTGTTCAATTCCAAACTCTAAATCGCTTTCTGGAAGGTTATACGCGCACCGATGCGTAAATATAACCAGTTTAATGCAACAAACACTCCGGAATAGTGACATAGGCTTAACATACCTTAAATAACCTTTACATAACTTAGAAATAAGTTTTGAAGGCTTTGGTATGGCAAAAACAAATTAATTCGCTTACAGGGACTAAACTTGACAAACTGCGAAAGTATGCCAATTTGAACTGTAACGGACATTCCGGAACATGACCATAAGTTAAACACACCTTAAATATCCTTTACATAGCTTAGAAATAGGCTTTGAGGGGTTCGGTGTGCTAAAATAAACTTTTGGGTCATTCAGGGACTAAAAGTGTCAAAAAGCGCACAAGTTTGCACTTTTGCGCATAACTTACGTTCTGAATACATCCGGACATCCAAAAATTTATGTAAGCATGACTATATTATGCTTTAGTGTTTGGCTTAAGAAAAATCCATTCGTTGCGTCATTTGGATCGTTTTTCGCGCTTGTGCGCATTCCGTCGTAATTAAGCGAACATCGCGTTAGTACGACCAAACGAACCATCACCCGGCATATTTTTGAGCATGTTTCATGTCCACAATGTTTAGGCAACATTTTAGGGCCTTAAAGTTGGCTTTACGGGCCTTAGAAGTGTCGGAAATGGCCTTAAACACGTGCAGGGACCAAAACTGTCATTTCTGCAAGAAGTTTGCTGATCAGACAGCCAGGCGGCCCGCCTCAGTTTCTTAACATTCTTAGGCGGCCCGCGTCAGACTCCCAGAACAGATCAGAACGAACAGTCAGCGTGTACCAGCTGTTTTAACCACAACCACACACTTACAACTTGCATATTCAGCTGATAAGCATCATTTTTAGCCACCACAACTTTCCGACACTTGTACGGATACGATTAAGGCACGATATTCGACAAATGATCTTAACGGTTACCCGAAAACTATAAATACCCCACCCCCATTGCTTCTAAAACCACTAGAATCTGATCTAAGTGACTCTAAGTTGGAACCATTGTTTCATACCTGAGTTATTAAGATCTAGATTAGCATTCGGGGACCCTTCGTAAGTATTCTTTCGTTCTTTTACTTATTTTATTGCTTTTCGAGTCAGAAAGTCAAACTTTGTTTGACTTTCAGCGTTGACCAGTAATGGTCAATGCGAAGTTCGTTTGAACTTCGCAACGTGAGTGTAATCACGTTGGTTATAGTCCCTTGGGACTATGCCCACTGATTACCACGTTGTCTAGGGTCGTAGGGTAGGCGATCTAATAAATCGCCTATACCTTCGAACCCGACCCAGTTTGGTCGATCATTAGGATCCGACCAAATACATTAGGTGACCATAGTAGGTAGGGAATAACCTTCCGAGGTTATACCCTATGGTCACATCGTTTGAGTAGTTGTATGATAGGTAGTTTATATGCCTTAGGTAAATTACCAGAATACCCTTTTCATGTATAATTGGTAATTAAGCATATGTAACCTAAACCTTTGTCACATAACTGATTATGTAACATGTTTAGGCATATAACACTTGTCATAGGGCTAGTTAGACGGTCCGAACGCGTTTCACGCGCACGACGCGTTAAAGTAGCATAAGCTACCTTAATGGGTCGTGATGGGTCGAAAGCACTTAGGTTTGGTTTCATTGTAGTATGTAGGCCTTGCTAAACCATATCATATGAGTTCCAACACTCATTTGGTTTACCAAGCCTCATCCTATCCGATCTCCCGATTTAAGTCCGGTTTATTTATATAGTTTTAGATTGCCGACTGATTCCGTGCTCCCTCTAGCTTTGTTTGGTTGTTGTTCAAGACCTCCAAGCATTATCAGGCGAGTACATTATTCCCCTATTTTACTGCTTTCAATTGTTTTGGGGTGACTCATATGTGCTAAATGTTTTCGATGTTATAACGATGGTTTCAAAAACAATTAAGACGATTTATACAAAACTAATAACGATTTCATAAAGTGAACAAACTTGTTGGTTGTAGTTACATAACAAATGACATTCATTAGCAATGATCAAGCCGACCAGTATTAGGTTATGGTACCATAGGATCTGACAAATCCCGTTAGTTACTACACCCGTAGTTATGTGTGGGTGTTGTGGGTAGCGACTGAATCTGTAATTGTTAATTTACTCTTTGGTAAGGGTTTATTAATGCGAGATGTTAATCTATCCTTTGGTAAGGGTTTATTAATGCGAGATGTTAATCTATCCTTTGGTAAGGGTTTATTAATGCGAATTATTAATCTATCCTTTGGTAAGGGTTTATTAATGCGAGTCAAAAAGGTTTGAATGTTATTAGCGAGACGACCATTTAAGTAGTTTCACGACCTAAAACGAATTTAACGATTGGGTAAACGATTGGTTTTCACACGATGTTTTAGCGATTGGGTAAACGATTGGTTTTCACACGATGTTTTAACGATTGGGTAAACGATTGGTTTCAAAGCGATATACGATTGAGTTTTGGTTACATATTACATGATTTACATTGGGCATGAACATTACTTTGGTGGTTTGGTTTGATTAAGTGATTAAGTAACAATGCGTGTGGAATATGATACAAGCATGGTGGATACGCCGCTGGTACTTCCTATATATAAGTGTTTGTATGGTATTACATATTGTAGCGTTATTTGAATCATTTCAGTTTGAGACATAGAACATTTTATACAAGTAACATACTTTTCACAAAACATTTATTTACAAACAACTTATCTTATACAAACTCATTTTTTTCATGGTTATTCATTTAATCATGCATTATTCTCTTATTTATACATATCACCTGAACTTATTATTTTTCAAATGATTTACAAAGACAAAGCAAATTACAAGGTTCATGACTAAACATTTTCTTAAAACAGAAGTCATGAATCTTATTTTCACAAAACCTATGTACTCGCCAGCATTTCTTTGCTGACCTCGTTTTCACATATGTTTCAGGTATTGTTGAAAGATATCGATTGATAGGATGCATGCTCACATAGGACTGGACAAGGCCTTAGTGACTCAATAACAATGATAAACTATGTTTAAATTGTGTATTTAGATTTCCAGACAATGTAATTATTCAATGATTAATAAAACGAAACACTTTTTGGTATCCATGGTTATGAAACATTAATTCTGTTGCAACACGCCTCGATGTTTCCGCCGCGATTTGTTGTTTTACGCGGTCGGGGTGTGACAGAAAAGATGGTATCAGAGCCAATGGTTATAGGGAATTAGGTTATTAGTAATTAGTAATGCTTTGACCTAGTCTATAACCTTCTTAGGACCCTAACGCGAGTTTACTTGCGTTTAGTCATAAAACAATACCGTCACCTATCCTTAGGCGACGACCACAACAAGAACACAATTTTCAAAACCGCTTTGAAAACTAATCATCTGTTCTAGGATGATTGATTACAAGGTTTTGAACCCTCTGTTATATGGTTTTGAACCCCTTTGAATTTTCAAAATCTCGGCAAAGTTTTGGGTTTTAAATAATGTGAACACGTGCAAACTGGAAGGGTGAATGCCTGTATTCTGAGTTTTCTGTCTAGGCAAGCACTTCGTATACATCTCATCAGACGCGAGACCAGTTGTGCTTACCTGGGAATTCTTGGGATGAGTGTTCACTTATAGGCGAGCATGTCTTCGCGATACATTATTTTTACCCATTTACTTTGATTAGTTCTGTGTGTCGTTTGTTGCTTTGTAGTAACAAACAAATGACCACTATCCTTGCTTTCATCAGATTTGTTCATCTCATTCTTTTCGTCTAATTCTCTCACTCGTTCATTTCATGTTTCCTCTTTTAGACAATGCCTCCTCGACGCGATGATCGAACCGATGCTCGGACTTTCACTATTGAAGAACTCGCAGCTCTGATCTCTCAGCAGGTGGCTGCTGTGCTCCCCGGGGTTGTAACCCAAGTCCACGAGATATACAACCACGGCAATAATAACAACAACAATAACGCACAGTGTAAATACAAGGATTTTAACCAGGCTAAACCACTCAAGTTTAGTGGTTCTGAAGGAGCGACTGGGCTTCTTCAATGGTTCGAGAGCATTGAGAATACTTTCCGCCACGTGCAGTGTCCTGACAATCGCAGGGTCGAGTTTTCTTCGAGTGTGTTTCAGAAGAGGGCTCTCACATGGTGGAACGGAGTTATGAGGGATCGTGGTG
Organism: Helianthus tuberosus; assembly: GCA_030545235.1. Lineage (NCBI taxonomy): Eukaryota > Viridiplantae > Streptophyta > Magnoliopsida > Asterales > Asteraceae > Helianthus > Helianthus tuberosus. Next base: position 110,345,922 of record CM060423.1, read on the forward strand.
CAGAAGTTGCTCTAGCACAGACGTGGGCTGAACTTAGGGCCCTTATGATGAGGGAATTCTGTCCTCGTCATGAGCAGCGAGCTTTGGAGAAGGAATTTGATGAGTTGAAGCAAGATAGTGGTGAGCACAGGGCGTATACTGATAGGTTTGAGGAGTTGAGTCTGCTTTGCCCAACAATGGTTACCCCACTTGACATAGCTATCGAAAGGTACATCGACGGCCTACCTGACTCGGTACAAGACATCCTTACTGGTAGTAGCCCTGCCACACTCCGTCAGGCGATCGAGTTAGCTGCGACATTGACTGAGTCGCAGATTCGGAAGAATAAGTTACACAGAAAGGGTGACAAGGGTAAGAAGCAGGGGTCTGACAACGAGGATAGCAAGAAAGGTCAAAACAAGAAGGGTAAGGAAGGTGAGACTTCGAAGAAATCAAAGAAGCGGAAGGGTGCCCAAAATTTTGCTGTTACAGCACAGACTGCTCAGAACTTGCAAAACCCACCGGCACAGCCAGCTGCAAAGAAGGCATATGCTGGTACCGCACCACATTGTGCCCGTTGCAACGGTCATCACGTTGCACAACAAGATTGCAAGAAATGCACAACGTGTGGTAGACTTGGGCATTTGGCCAATATTTGTCGTCTGGGACAAAATCAGACTGCTCAGGTTCAAGCTCAGGTTCTAGGGAATGCTGCGAGATTCCCACTGGGTTCATGTTTCAATTGCGGAGAGATTGGTCATTTCCGCCACAACTGCCCAAGACTGGTGAATGCAAATGCTAACGCAAACCCGAATGCGAACGTCAACGTCAATGTGAATCCAGCACGTGGACGAGTGTATAACATCAATGAGGCAATCAATGATGAAGAACAAGTAGAATTTTGAAATTTCCTCTGGTTGTTATCTTGTAACATTTAAAGACAATGCGGTTGTTATATAAATAAAAATTTGTGGTTTTTATTTTCAACTAATGCAATTGTATGAATGTTTGATCCAACCTTATGATGTCATCACAAAAACAAAACTACTCTTGTGGTTCTGTCATTTTTATGATCACTTGTGATCTCCCTAAGAACCTCAAACACTTGTTTCTTCTAAATCTAAAGTATCTTATCGTCTTGCACCGTTCGAGATGCAAGAATTATCAAAACAGCTTCAAGAGTTGTCTGATAAAGGATTCATCCGTCCGAACTTTTCACCTTGGGGAAACTGTTGTTCTCCTTGTGAAAAGAAAAATGGATCTTTTCGAATGTATATCGATTAACGTAAGCCTAAGTAAGCTTACCATCAAGAATCGATATCCCCTACCTTAAATCAACGATTTCTCCGATCAACTGCATAGCGTTTCATATTTTCCGAGATCGATTTGCGTTTTGGGTATCATCAACTTTGTATTCTCAAAGAAGATATTCCCAAAACGGTTTTCTGCACGAAGTATGGCCATTAAGAGTTTACAGTCATGCCTTTCTGGTTGACAAATGCTCCAGCCATCTTCAAAGACTTAATAAATAGAGTCTGCAAGCCTTATTTGGATCAGTTCGTCATTGTTATTAATGACATCTTGATCTATTCATATCACGAGCCGATCCCGATCAACACCTTCGTTGACATTGGAATCCTTAAAGAAGGAACAAACTTTTCGCTAAATCCTCCAAGAGGAAATTTTGGCTTAAAGGAGTTCAGTTTTTGGGTCATGTAGTCAACAAGCAGGGTATTCATGTGGATCCATCCAAATTGATGCAATTAAGAATTGATTCCTTGTATGCATTAAATACCCGTGTCCAAAGATAACAAATTTAAAGGTCAATTTAAACAATTATGCGAGTATACGATTATGCGATTATGTGATATGTGTTTATGTGTTCTCCTCTATGTTTTTGTGTGGTAAACGATTTTCAAATCCTCATAGAATCTTTTATATCTTCATATGAGGGATTCATAGTAGGATATTCAAAAGGTACTACCTTAAATCCTTATGGGCTTCTACGTGGTAGTTAAGACCCTTGGGTTATATAGTACCATTCCATGATTCGATGATAGACCCTTGAGTGGTCTAGTTAAAGATTGATTCAAGACCTGGTTAAGAATGGCATGTGATGATACAGCTGAAAGGACCCTATGGTGGTCCAGTCACACTCATCACAGGTTTGTTCATTTGGTTTTACCCTACACATTATAAAATAGACTGTGTGAACTGTGCAAGGAATTGTCTAATTATGGACGCGTACATAATTATGAAATTTAGTGCACAGAAACCCAGTAGGATTTATTATGTGTAAGAACCGATAGTGACAACAATAACAAAATGAGAACGATGTAATGGACGTACGGTGGACGCACCAATGACGCTTCATATACTTGTATATAAGTGTCCCTCTTACATTGCAAGCATAATGTTATTAAGGTTACTAGAAGTTCAGAACCCTAACCAATATTGTTCGATCTTTTCAATTTCATGTTTTAAACTCTCACAAGTTTCCTCTAAATAAATTTCGGGACGAAATTTCCTAAAGTAGGGGAGACTGTAACACCTGTGCCTTCACGGCCATCAAACAAATACCGAACCAATGAAATATTATATTTCATACTTGGGATTTGTAAAAATATGTGTATCATTAGCACATATCAATTTTTGTTCAATTCCAAACTCTAAATCGCTTTCTGGAAGGTTATACGCGCACCGATGCGTAAATATAACCAGTTTAATGCAACAAACACTCCGGAATAGTGACATAGGCTTAACATACCTTAAATAACCTTTACATAACTTAGAAATAAGTTTTGAAGGCTTTGGTATGGCAAAAACAAATTAATTCGCTTACAGGGACTAAACTTGACAAACTGCGAAAGTATGCCAATTTGAACTGTAACGGACATTCCGGAACATGACCATAAGTTAAACACACCTTAAATATCCTTTACATAGCTTAGAAATAGGCTTTGAGGGGTTCGGTGTGCTAAAATAAACTTTTGGGTCATTCAGGGACTAAAAGTGTCAAAAAGCGCACAAGTTTGCACTTTTGCGCATAACTTACGTTCTGAATACATCCAGACATCCAAAAATTTATGTAAGCATGACTATATTATGCTTTAGTTTTTGGCTTAAGAAAAATCCATTCGTTGCGTCATTTGGATCGTTTTTCGCGCTTGTGCGCATTCCGTCGTAATTAAGCGAACATCGCGTTAGTACGACCAAACGAACCATCACCCGGCATATTTTTGAGCATGTTTCATGTCCACAATGTTTAGGCAACATTTTAGGGCCTTAAAGTTGGCTTTACGGGCCTTAGAAGTGTCGGAAATGGCCTTAAACACGTGCAGGGACCAAAACTATCATTTCTGCAAGAAGTTTGCTGATCAGACAGCCAGGCGGCCCGCCTCAGTTTCTTAACATTCTTAGGCGGCCCGCGTCAGACTCCCAGAACAGATCAGAACGAACAGTCAGCGTGTACCAGCTGTTTTAACCACAACCACACACTTACAACTTGCATATTCAGCTGATAAGCATCATTTTTAGCCACCACAACTTTCCGACACTTGTACGGATACGATTAAGGCACGATATTCGACAAATGATCTTAACGGTTACCCGAAAACTATAAATACCCCACCCCCATTGCTTCTAAAACCACTAGAATCTGATCTAAGTGACTCTAAGTTGGAACCATTGTTTCATACCTGAGTTATTAAGATCTAGATTAGCATTCGGGGACCCTTCGTAAGTATTCTTTCGTTCTTTTACTTATTTTATTGCTTTTCGAGTCAGAAAGTCAAACTTTGTTTGACTTTCAGCGTTGACCAGTAATGGTCAATGCGAAGTTCGTTTGAACTTCGCAACGTGAGTGTAATCACGTTGGTTATAGTCCCTTGGGACTATGCCCACTGATTACCACGTTGTCTAGGGTCGTAGGGTAGGCGATCTAATAAATCGCCTATACCTTCGAACCCGACCCAGTTTGGTCGATCATTAGGATCCGACCAAATACATTAGGTGACCATAGTAGGTAGGGAATAACCTTCCGAGGTTATACCCTATGGTCACATCGTTTGAGTAGTTGTATGATAGGTAGTTTATATGCCTTAGGTAAATTACCAGAATACCCTTTTCATGTATAATTGGTAATTAAGCATATGTAACCTAAACCTTTGTCACATAACTGATTATGTAACATGTTTAGGCATATAACACTTGTCATAGGGCTAGTTAGACGGTCCGAACGCGTTTCACGCGCACGACGCGTTAAAGTAGCATAAGCTACCTTAATGGGTCGTGATGGGTCGAAAGCACTTAGGTTTGGTTTCATTGTAGTATGTAGGCCTTGCTAAACCATATCATATGAGTTCCAACACTCATTTGGTTTACCAAGCCTCATCCTATCCGATCTCCCGATTTAAGTCCGGTTTATTTATATAGTTTTAGATTGCCGACTGATTCCGTGCTCCCTCTAGCTTTGTTTGGTTGTTGTTCAAGACCTCCAAGCATTATCAGGCGAGTACATTATTCCCCTATTTTACTGCTTTCAATTGTTTTGGGGTGACTCATATGTGCTAAATGTTTTCGATGTTATAACGATGGTTTCAAAAACAATTAAGACGATTTATACAAAACTAATAACGATTTCATAAAGTGAACAAACTTGTTGGTTGTAGTTACATAACAAATGACATTCATTAGCAATGATCAAGCCGACCAGTATTAGGTTATGGTACCATAGGATCTGACAAATCCCGTTAGTTACTACACCCGTAGTTATGTGTGGGTGTTGTGGGTAGCGACTGAATCTGTAATTGTTAATTTACTCTTTGGTAAGGGTTTATTAATGCGAGATGTTAATCTATCCTTTGGTAAGGGTTTATTAATGCGAGATGTTAATCTATCCTTTGGTAAGGGTTTATTAATGCGAATTATTAATCTATCCTTTGGTAAGGGTTTATTAATGCGAGTCAAAAAGGTTTGAATGTTATTAGCGAGACGACCATTTAAGTAGTTTCACGACCTAAAACGAATTTAACGATTGGGTAAACGATTGGTTTTCACACGATGTTTTAGCGATTGGGTAAACGATTGGTTTTCACACGATGTTTTAACTATTGGGTAAACGATTGGTTTCAAAGCGATATACGATTGAGTTTTGGTTACATATTACATGATTTACATTGGGCATGAACATTACTTTGGTGGTTTGGTTTGATTAAGTGATTAAGTAACAATGCGTGTGGAATATGATACAAGCATGGTGGATACGCCGCTGGTACTTCCTATATATAAGTGTTTGTATGGTATTACATATTGTAGCGTTATTTGAATCATTTCAGTTTGAGACATAGAACATTTTATACAAGTAACATACTTTTCACAAAACATTTATTTACAAACAACTTATCTTATACAAACTCATTTTTTTCATGGTTATTCATTTAATCATGCATTATTCTCTTATTTATACATATCACCTGAACTTATTATTTTTCAAATGATTTACAAAGACAAAGCAAATTACAAGGTTCATGACTAAACATTTTCTTAAAACAGAAGTCATGAATCTTATTTTCACAAAACCTATGTACTCGCCAGCATTTCTTTGCTGACCTCGTTTTCACATATGTTTCAGGTATTGTTGAAAGATATCGATTGATAGGATGCATGCTCACATAGGACTGGACAAGGCCTTAGTGACTCAATAACAATGATAAACTATGTTTAAATTGTGTATTTAGATTTCCAGACAATGTAATTATTCAATGATTAATAAAACGAAACACTTTTTGGTATCCATGGTTATGAAACATTAATTCTGTTGCAACACGCCTCGATGTTTCCGCCGCGATTTGTTGTTTTACGCGGTCGGGGTGTGACACCTGCTCCAACAACCAGAGATCCCGACATGGAAATGGGAGCAAATTTCCATGGATTTCGTTACTGGCCTGCCTAGATCTCAGCGCGGAAATGACACTATTTGGGTGGTCGTGGATCGACTCACAAAGTCTGCACACTTCTTGGCTACCAAGGAAACGGATAAGTTCTCCACTCTGGCAGACGTTTATCTTAAGGAAGTTGTTTCGAGGCACGGGGTGCCAACCTCTATTATTTCCGATCGTGATGCGCGTTTTACCTCTGAACTGTGGCAGGCAATGCACAAGTCCTTTAGCTCACGTTTAGACATGAGCACAGCTTATCACCCACAAACGGATGGACAGTCTGAACGCACCATCCAAACCCTTGAAGACATGCTTCGAGCATGTGTAATCGATTTTGGCAATGGTTGGGAAAGGCACCTCCCACTGGTGGAGTTTTCGTATAATAACAGCTACCACACCAGTATCCAGGCCGCTCCGTTTGAGGCATTCTACGAACGTAAATGCCGATTACCTCTTTGTTGGGCAGAGGTTGGCGACAGCCAAATCACTGGCCCAGAACTTGTGGTAGACACGACAGAAAAGATTGCTCAGATACGACAACGAATGGCGGCAGCTCGTGATCGTCAGAAAAGTTACGCTGATAAGCCTACACCCCTAGAATTCCAGGTCGGGGACCGGGTTCTACTTAAAGTCTCACCCTGGAAGGGTGTGGTTCATTTTGGTAAACGAGGCAAGCTAAACCCACGTTATGTTGAACCTTTTGAAATCACTGAACGAATTGGCAAGGTCGCTTACAGATTGAATCTACCTGAAGAGCTCAGTGGAGTTCACAACGTATTCCATGTGTCGAATCTGAAGAAGTGTTTGTCAGATGAGACCCTCATAGTTCCTCTCAAAGAACTCACTATCGACGATCAGCTGCGATTCGTCGAGGAACCAGTAGAGATTATAGACCGAGACGTTAAGGTTCTCAAGCGTACTAGAATACCCCTTGTTCGAGTTCATTGGAACTCCCGTCGTGGCCCAGAGTTCACCTGGGAACGGGAAGATCAAATGAAACACAAGTATCCCCAGTTGTTCGAGAACAGTGAAACCACTACTGAGGCTAAAGCTACTATGGAATTTCGGGACGAAATTCCAAACCAATGGGGGAAGGATGTGACACCCTAGGAAAACCAGGAAAACCACTCAACCTAACTAGCTTCCTCAGTGAGTACGTGCTAAATAACATACTACTGAAACCCTAATGCTCTCTCTCTAGCTGGCGATTTTTTCTCTTCTGGATTTCTTGATTTCATCGTGAATAAGATGTATAACAGTCTGTGATCGATGTTTGATTTATCAAGCTATTGTAACGAACTTGTTAGCATCTTCTAATCGGTTAATCTTGATTTCGTTTTTCTTGTTCGCCGACCTTAATCTAATTATCAGATCTGATTGAATAGAGTCTTGGGTCTTTCGGTCCTACTGGTGAGGCAGTAACCTTGATTGATCGGATTCGCTATTTGATTTCGTGATGATTCTTGGATTAGGGTTTTGCTAGATTAGGGTTTTTCTTTTTTCTTGGTCTTCTGGTTCTTGGGTTTTCTTGCATGCTTTGCTGATTGTCTTGTTATTGGAGAGAGGTGTTTTTCCTAGCATGGATGAACGTAAGAAATCGGAGGGGGATGTGCATGCTGGTCGATACAAGCCGCCGTTCACGTCTGCTTCGGTTCAGGGTTTAGCTGCGAGGGTTGTTGATATTGAAGGCAAAACTTTAATGCCTCGGAGGGGTGTTGTTTCTTCTGCTAGTTATGACCCTGGTAAGTTTAATGTGATTGATGAGCTGAACAAAATTACTGTTCCAGTTTCGGAGGGTTCTATCCAGCATGAACAAAAGAATGATGAAGTATCTAATGTGGCTGGTTTGTTTCAGCATAAGGGGGATATTGGGGTTAAGCCGATTTCATATGCTGAATCGGTCACTAATGCTAATAGTAGAAAAGTTAATTTTAGATCTCTGACTACTCCTGATCGTCGGGAGGATTGTGATGTGGTATTGCCTAAAGAATCTGTTCGAGTGGTCATAGACAAACTAGCCAACACATTGTATGGGTACTTTTTGGGTGATCGAATTGCTTACCCGGTTGTCGATTATTTTGTGAAGAATAACTGGAAAAAGTATGGGTTGCAAAAATCCATGATGAATGCGAATGGATTTTTCTTTTTCAAGTTTAATGAACGTTCGGGTATGATGGCGGTTCTCAAGGAGGGGCCATGGATTATTAGATCGCAACCATTATTTTTATGTGAGTGGACTCCAAGTACCAAGCTGGTTAAAACGGAGGTGAAGAAAGTTCAATTATGGGTAAAAATTCATGATGTTCCTCTAGCTGCTTATACAGAGGATGGTCTTAGTTTGATTGCTACAGCGATTGGAGAACCAAAGTTACTTGATTCGTACACCACTTCGATGTGCTTGGATTCCTGGGGTCGGAGCAGTTATGCAAGAGCTATGATTGAAGTGTCGGCTGATAAAGATCTTAAAGAGGAGATAACTATGGCTGTTCCGGACCTTCATAGTGATGGATATGTTAAGGAGACAATGTACGTAGAGTATGAATGGAACCCTCATAGGTGCTCTCAATGTTGTGTTTTTGGCCATGCAGATGATCAATGTCCTAAACAACCAAGGAAGGTGGTAAAACAATACAATGGTGAGAAGCCTTATAAGTCGTTTGATCATGATAAAAGAAATGACAAGAAGCCGATTGTAGATGAGGAAGGGTATATGGGTGTTCAAGGGAAGAAAGTGGCTCGGAAAACAGGCTTTCCAGTTAATAAGCAAAAACCAAAGTTTGAATATAGGCCAGTTGTTCCAAGAATAAAGGAATCTTCGAATAAGGGGGATCCGACTAGATCTGTTATTTCTTCAAACCCGTTTTCGGTTCTGAGTGGTAATGATAATCCGGGTTTTGGGGAGTCTAGCAAAGGTGGAACCGGTGATCAGCAACTATCTGATGATGAAGAAGTTGTCGAAGTTTATAATGAAACAAACGAATTTATGATGGAAGGTACTCGTAAGCCACATGAAACAAAAGGGGCAAGCACTCCTTCTCTGGGGGTTTCCAATGGTTAGTCTCGCTTTCTGGAATATAAGGGGGTTGAACCGCCCTCTAAAACAGAAAGAGGTTCGGAAGATTGTTAAGGATAGCAAGTTAAGTTTTTGTGCTATTCTCGAGTCTCATGTTGATGTAGATAATTTAAGTAAGGTTTGTAATTCAGTTTTTCGGCGTTGGGAATGGACTTCGAATGGAGGTATGTGTGATAAAGGGACGCGTATCATTCTAGGCTGGAACCCGGATATATTTGACATGATGGTATTGTCCCAAACGTCTCAAGTGATGCACATTCAGTTATTTGTCAAAGAGGATAAGAAGTGGTTTTTTTGCTCGGTAGTGTATGCGGCTAACTACTACATAACCCGTCGAGAATTGTGGTCACATTTGTCTATGCATAATCAGATGGTTGGGGATAAGCCTTGGCTGATAATGGGTGACTTTAATTCAGCGCTATATCTAGAGGATAAATCGATGGGGGCTTCATCAATTTCTACGGGTATGTGTGATTTTCAAGATTGTGTGTCGGAGATTGAAGTTATGGATATAAATCAGTCGGGTTTTCATTACACGTGGAACCAAAAGCCGAAAAAGGGTGTGGGGCTTCTTAAGAAAATTGACCGTATTATGGGGAATACTTCTTTTATATCCGATTTCCCTAATGCTATAGCAGTTTTCCATCCATACAGGTTGTCGGATCACTCACCTTGTGTTTTAACAATCCATAGAGATACTCCTAAGAAACGCCAGCCTTTTAAGTTTGCCAACTTCTTGGTTCATAAATCTGAATTCCTAAAAATTGTTAAGGATGGTTGGGAGATGAATGTAGATGGGGTGCATCAATTCCGAGTTATGAAAAAGCTTAGGCTGCTAAAGAGTCCTTTGCGTGCTTTATTATTTTCTCAGGGTAATCTTCATAAAAAAGTGGCTGAGCTTCGAGATCAATTAGATGATATTCAAGCTAAGATTGATAAGGATCCGATGAATGTGGAGCTTCGTGCTTTAGAGACGACTCTAAACTCGAAATTTCAGGTTGCTTCGCTGGATGAGGAAAGATTTTTGAAGCAAAAGTCTAAGATGGAATGGTTGAAAGCTGGTGATTCAAACACTGCTTTTTTTCATGCAACAGTGAAAAATAGAAACCATCGAAGCAGAATTCAAGTTGTGACAGACACTAATGGAGTGGAGTATGAGGGTGACTCAGTTCAGGATGCTTTTGTTAAACACTATGAGGTATTTTTGGGATGTCAAGATGATTTATCTATGCAGCCTACTCCTGATCTTTTTACGAAATTTGTTAACCCGAATGATGCTGATCATATGATTCGTCCGGTTACGGTTGAAGAAATAAAGAAAGCTATGTTTTCTATTGGTAGCGACAAGGCTCCAGGCCCGGATGGCTTCACTGCTGCATTTTTTAAATTCGCCTGGCCGATAGTTGGAAATGATGTTTCTATGGCAGTTATGGATTTCTTTAATACAGGTAGATTGCTGGGCCAACTTAATCATACTCTTATTGCTCTTATTCCGAAGAAACTCTCTCCGGTTATAGTTACGGATTATCGGCCTATAGCCTGTTGCAATGTTCTGTTCAAATGTGTGAGCAAGATAATTGTCAATCGGATAAAGGATGTGCTTCATCAAGTGGTTAGTATAAACCAGTCGGCTTTTGTTCCTGGTAGGAAAATTTCAGATAATATTCTTCTCACTCAAGAGTTAATGCATAACTACCATCGTAATTCAGGCCCCCCTCGTTGTGCTTTTAAAGTGGACATTCAGAAAGCCTATGATACGGTTGATTGGTGCTTCTTGAAAAATGTTTTGATTGGTTTTGGCTTCCATATTAAGATGGTGGATTGGATCATGATGTGTGTTTCTACAACATCTTATTCGATTTGTGTTAATGGAAATGTCTATGGTTATTTTAAGGGTAAGCGTGGTCTTCGTCAGGGTGATCCCTTATCTCCTTATCTTTTCACGCTTGTTATGGAGGTTTTGACGTGCATTTTACAGCGGGCTACTAGACTTGATAAGTCTTTCAAGTTTCACAACAAATGTGAGAAGCAACGTATTATCAACTTGTGCTTTGCTGATGACCTATTCTTATTTGCTAGAGGTGATATAAGCTCGGTTCAGTGTATTATGAACTCTCTCTCAAATTTTACGAATATGTCCGGGTTAGTGCCGAGTATCCAAAAGAGTACCGGGTTTTTTTGCAATGTGCCGTCTCAGGTTAAACACAATATTTTGAGCTTTATGCCTTTTGTTGAAGGTTCTTTACCGGTTAAGTATTTGGGGGTCCCCCTTATATCTTCTGGCCTTGTTTACAAAGATTGTAGTATTCTTGTTGAAAGATTGGATCAGCGGATTTCTAATTGGAAAAATAAGCTTCTCTCTTTTGCGGGCAGGTTACAGCTTATCAATTCGGTTCTTTCTTCCATGCATATTTACTGGTCGTCTGTGTTTATTCTTCCTACTCGTATCACTCTAGAGTTGGAAGCTAAAATGCGAAACTTTCTTTGGTCGGGGGATGGATCTTTTCATAAGGGAAAAGCCAAAGTGTCTTGGAAGGCTGTTTGTGTTCCTAAGTATGAAGGTGGATTAGGTATCCGTAGGATTGGAGATGTCAATAAAGCGCTCATCACTTCTCATATTTGGAGTATTCTGGTTAAACGAGACTCTCTCTGGGTGGCGTGGATTCATTCTTACCGGCTAAAAGGTAATAGTTTTTGGATTTGTAAGGCTGTGCCGAATAGTTCTTGTAGTTGGCGGAAAATGTTACAGCTGAGACCTTTTATTCGAGACTTTGTTTGGTCTAAATTGGGCGACGGTAGTAACACATCAGCCTGGTATGATTTATGGAGTCAAGTTGGTCCGCTTGGTAATTTTTTAACTCCTAGAACAATCTCAAATGCGGGATTTTCTTTAAACACTTCGGTTCAGGAGATTCATGTTAATGGGGTTTGGCGGTTGCCTGTTGCGTGGAGGGACATGTTTCCGGTATTAATACAATTGGATAATATACATACAGTGCCTAACGCCCCTGATCAGATTCATCAAATCAGGTTTGGCAGTCGCTTAGATGTCGAGCAGAGGAGGTAGATTGGGTTAAATTTGTTTGGTCGTCACAATGTATTCCTAAGCATGCTTTCTTTATGTGGCTGGTGATTCGTCGCAAACTTTTGACACAAGATAAGATTCTTCAATGGGAGTTTGCTAGAAGGAAAAATATGAACATGATGTGTTGTCTATTGTGCTATGCGGATGTTGATTCTCACGACCATCTGTTTTTTGATTGCAATTATTCTTCTCAAGTTTGGATCAAAATTCGTGATAAAGGAGGGATGAACTCGGTTGGACCAGCTTGGGATGCAATAATTGATTGGTTGGGGAATAGAGCTACTTCTAAATCAGCGATTAATTATATTAGTAGGCTTATAGTTGCTGCAGCTGTTTATTTTGTGTGGCAGGAGCGAAATGCTAGGCTTTTCAGGAACCAAACAAGACCTCCAGAAGTTCTGAGCAATTTAATCTTGCAAACCGTTCGGTATAAGCTAATTGGAGTAAAATTTAAGGAGTGTAATAGGGTGCGTAAACTTTTGGAAGCTTGGGAGATTTATAGCAACACGCTGGATGATGATGGCGGCTGATTCTATTTGGTTGTTTGTTTTCTAGATTTGAGTCTAGTTGTTTTTATTTGGTAGTGATTGGTTGTTTTGTTTTGTTTCTTGGTGTACTTTCATGGGGGATGTCCCATGTTTGAACTAGTGTGGGTTTCTCCACGCTACTTGTATTTCTGTTTTTGTTGATATATAGAATCACTGGGGTAACCCTTTACCCAAAAAAAAAAGTGAGTACGTGCTAAATTTTGGGACGAAATTTCTTTCAACTTGGGGATGATGTGACAACCCGTATTCCAGAACCTTTCTTTGTGTTTTGATGTACCTTGTATGAACATTACGTGACTAGTTGACATGTTTTATTTCAATGGAATATTATGTTTTGTTATGCTGTGAGTATGTATGTATAACTTGGTCACACAACGACTTCTAATCGCACAAGCCTTTAGGGCTACACCCTTTGTGCCTTATCACACCTCTTTCTTGGCCCACTCTTATGGAACTCGAGACCAAGAGGGCAACCCAAAGAATGGGTTCGGCCCACTCCCTATGCGTATGCATATATCCATTATGGGGTTTTGATCCTCATAATTTGCAAACACTTAACACACACAAACCCTAAAGCCCTCCCCCTTCACTCGACGGCAACAACCCTATTTCCCTCGAAGCTTTCTTGGATCGCTACACCATCTCTCCCTCGTTCCATCACTTGTGTGCACTCAAACCCTCGGTTAGTGATTTATTTTAGTTTCGGTTGATTACTTAAGTATCGATGCATGATGTGTGTTTTTACTATGTGTTCTTGCATGATATCTAATGTTTGGTGTTGGTAAAGGCTGGATGGATAATATTATGATAATGAACTGTTGCAATCGATTAGAGGGTTTGACCGATGATCTAGGGTTAGGATGATGGTTGATGATTTACATGATTGTTCTCTATGAGTAATGTTTATGAAGGATTGTTATTGTTATTCGGTTATGTGAGGGTTAGAATTGCATAAGGATTCAATAGTGAGCTTTGGTGAAACTGTGGTATGAATTAAATGGTTGAATGTTGTAAACCATTACTTGGAATTAGAATGATGAACTAGGGTTGCATGATAGTACTCGAATCCGTTAATCTAATGATCTGATTGAATGTTTAATTGTTTACCATACCTGGAGAATAATTAGGGTGCATGATTGTTGAATGATTGTTGATTTGATCCGATTTGAAACTGCCAAAACATGTTAACTATTGTTACGGGATTAAGGAGCTGCAATCAAGGAAGTTTGTAACATCTTCTGATCTTGACAAGGGTTGCGAGTCGAGACCCCACTGTCTCGATTCGAGACCACACCTTGCCATCACACAAACAAGACTCGAGACCACAGTTGCGGGTCTTGTTGCGACTCGAGACCTGACTGGAGATCACCCAGTCTCGACTGATAAATGTATGACCCGAGACCCCTTAGTTGCGACTCGAGAACGTTAAGACTAACCCGAGACCGCACTGTCTCGACTCGAGATCCCTAGTCTCGACTCGAGACCACATAATCACACATTCGATTTGGACTTGCACTGTTACGGGCCTAAGAAATTGGGCTGCACATTTGGGTCTTGTTTGGTTACGTGATTATACTGTTGAACTCGTACTGTTGCTGAACTGCCATGATACTATGTGTATACCATGTTCCCTCTGTGTATGTAAACTGTTAGTATATGTGTAGACACACGTGTATTACTTGAACCTAGACCTGACTTGTATGGTAACCATGTTAGGACGTGGGTAAATCCCTTTACCCAAAAAAAATGTTAGAACGTGGTTGACCACTAGCAGCTCGATTGACTTTTTTTGTTTATCTGCCGTGCAAACCAAGGTGAGTTCACACACTACTTTCTAAGGCATGGGATTCCAGGTGATTGGGAATGGGTTAAGAAATTAAAACGGAACCTACATATCCTCCTTGGGTAGGATATGTACCGCCATCCTCCTTGGGTAGGATGCCAATATTAATCCTACGTATTCTCCTTGGGTAGGACAACAACCTTAACTTACTAGACAAAACTCTATCATGAAGTCCCTCATTTTTATATCGACTTAATTGCTGGGCCAATGGCGAGCGGGTCATTAGTTAATAGCGCTATTAGGGTTGACAAGCCTCACACCGTGCCGTTCGGACGGGCGTGTACTAATGGATCTGGGCACTTAGTCAATGATGATAGACATTGACGTAGGGCACAACTATTGTTCGTCAGTTGTCGATATGGTAACGGTCTAGTGGTTCACATGGGGAAGCCCCCACTGATTAAGGATATGGTTTGGGAAAACAAGGATACTGGTTAACTAACTCGTGGGTTACGAAACAACTTAAGGTTTTCAAAACAAACTGATAAAACTAAACAACCAACTGTGAACTCGCTCAACTTTGTTGTTGACTCGTTGTTACATGCCTTGCAGGTCGTTAGGTATATATGGAGCTTGCACGAGGAGGCGTGAACGTTGTGGAACATGGATAGTTGTATGCCATGTTAAATATTTGATACATTTGAACTTATACTTTGGTTTTAAACATTATGCTTCCGCTTTCAACTTAAACTATGTTTTGTTTGGACACCAATTATATTGTGTTGGGTTTATGTTTATTTACATGCTTGTTCAATATGATTGGTGGCTTGATCCTGGCCAGTCACGCCTCCATGTAGTGATACTCCGCTTGTGGATTTTTTGGGGTGTGACAGGGCCGGCCCGCCCAACAAGTAGACCAGAATAACTAGCTTCTAGTCCAACTAGCTAGAGCTCCATGTCACACCCCGACCACGTAAAACAACAAATCGTGGCGGAAACGTCGGGGAGTGTAGTAACAGAATCATTGTTTCATAACACATGGAAATTTAAATATTGTTTTATTGATTAAAAGAAATTAAAATGTCTTAACAACAAGGAAGCATAACATAATTAACTAGTCTTGCATCTTTTATTGTCACTAAGGCCCGAGTCTACCTATGTGTAACTTGATCAATCCTATGCATCATTTCCTGAAACACATGTGAAAATAGGTACGTCAGCATAAAAATGCCTGGGAGATATATAGGTTTTATTGATATAGGATTCATGACTTATAAGTTTAGAAAAAGGTGTTTAACAAAAGTCAGTCATGATCCTTGTAAAATGTTTTCTTTTATAATCATAGAAAAGTGATAAGAAATCAGATAATATAAAAGAACAATGCATAATGAAATGAATAACCAAGTAAAATGAGTTTGTATAAAATATGTTGTTTGTAAAAAACAATGCATTTGATAAATTATAATCAAAAGTTATGTTTTGTAAAATAATGCATGCTTTACTGATACAAACATCTATGCGGTAATGTTAAACGTTTACATCCAAGCCTTAAGACTGTAGGATAACCTTAGAGTAAAGGTTATCAAAATGTTTTCGGATTCGGTCATTCCTTCCACCCAAACAAACCTAGGATTCAGGAACGGGAGTTGTCAAGTCCTATGGTACCACTACCTACTACCGAGCGGCATGATCGATGTTAATGAATGTATTAGTTTCGTTAAACAAATCAAATGTTATACCAAATGTTAGCATGTTTTATGAAAATAATGTACCTAGTATGCTAAGTGAACATACAAGGTAGAAATGTAAAGCAATGTGTCCATATGCTACGAGAACATATGCAACAGAAATGTAATGTAAAACAATGTACTAAGTATGCACTAAATGGACATACATAGCAAAACATGCTAGAAATCATGTACTAATAGTGTACTAATGAACATAGCAAGTATAGGATATAAAAACATGAAAAGCACGAAAGTAACAAGTAGGCACATGTGTTTCACCCCAAAATGTTTGAAAAACAGTAAAAGAGGGGACTATGTACTCTCTTGAGGGTGCTTAGAAGTCTTGAACAACAACCAAGCAAAGCTAGAGGGATCACGGAATCAAACGGCACCTAATATAGGTAACTATGTAAATAACCGGACCTAAATCGGGAGATCGGATAGAATGAGGTTATGTAAACCAAATGAGTATAGAAACTCATGTAATATGGTTTAACAAAGCCTATATTCTAAAAGGAAACCTATCCTAAGTGCTTACGACCCGTTACGACCTGTTTAGGTAGCTTACGCTACTCTAACTAGTCCTATGACAAGTAATATATGCCTTAACATGTCTAATATTGTTGCCTAATCAGTTTAGATGTCAAAATTTAGGTTACATATGCTTAAAATGAATTTTGGCGTAAAAAGGGCATTTTTTTTTGGGTAAAGGGTTACCCCGGTGAATCTTATTAAAAAACAATAAGCACAATAGTGCAACTGAAATGTTACACCCCCTCTAGACTTGACATGCCAAGACTAGAGAAAAAAAGAAAGCAACCAAAGACAAACCAACACAACCAAAGACACGACTAAACAGACATAGCCCGGCCCAGCCTATACAACCCATTACAGACACACAAAACTATCTAGCCAGGATCGAAATCCAAGTTACTTCTAGGAATGTTCCACTTATGAAGGAGACTTCTGTTCGCAAATCCCTGTCATACCTAAGGCATATAAGCTACCAATCATACAACTAACTAAAAAGGGCATTTTGGTCATTTACCTAAGGTATATAAGCTACCTATCATACAACTAACTAAACGTTGTGACCATAAGGTATAACCTCGGAAGGTTATTCCCTATACAACTATGGTCACCTAATGTGTTTGGTCGGATCCTAATGATCGACCAAAGGGTCGGGTTCGAAAGTCTAAGCGATTGTTTAGATCGCTTACCTTACGACCCTATATAAGCACTATTCCTAAAGTGACGAGCTAAACATGTTAAAACATGCTAGATATGTTAAAACATGTTTAACGAAGTTTGAAAATAGGTTTGGTATATCAAAACAAAGGGTCTTGATACCTAAAAGTAGTTTGGTTACAAAATAAGCAAGAATACGCATTTTGGCCGAAATTACGACTCGTCACTATGCCTAAATAACGTGGTAATCAGTAGGTATAGTCACAAGGGACTATAACCATCGTGATTACGCTCACGTTACAAAGTTCAAACGAACTTCGTGTTGACCATAAACTGGTCATTGCAGAAAGCTAAAAACGCGTAAAAGAACGGAAGAATACTTACAACGGGTCCAAGAATGGAAGTTTGATTCCAAATATTCTCAGGTATGAAGTGAAAATCACCTCAACTTAGAGAAATTTCAGAATCAAGTGTGAGTTGGGAGTGAAATGGGTGGGGGTATTTATAGAAACCCAAGAATCGTTAAGATCGTTACTCGATAAACGAGCATCAATCTGGACCGCCCAAGTGGGCACAAGGTTTTGGAATACTAGGGGTGCCCCAAAACCATCAAATGGTATTGCAAATGTTTCAAAATAGTCCCTAAACTTCAAGATAAATGCTGAAAATGGACCTGCAAATGCTGAAAATGAGTTTCTGCCCAGATGAGGCCGTGGCGTCGTGCCACGACAAAGCCTTATGGTGGTGGCGCAGCGCCACCATGTGCCAGCTCCAGAAACTTTGCCAAAATGGCAGAAATGGTCCCTGCAACACTTTTAAGCCGTTTTTGATGCGTTTAAACCCCGTTAACCTCATTTCAAGGCTCTAAAATGAAGTTTAAGTATAGGGAACAGGAAACATGCTCAAAAATATCCCGGATGTCGGTTCGTTTGGCCGTACGGTTGCGTTATTTGGTTAATTACGACGAAACACGAACGAACGCGAAAAACAATCCAAATTACGCGACGAATGGATTTTTATCAAGCCAATCACTAAAATAAAATATTTTGATGATTAGATAAATTTTTGGATGTCCAGATGTATTCAGAACGTAAGTTATGCGCAAAAATGCAAACTTATGCACTTTTTGACGCTTTTAGTCCCTGAATGACCAAGAAGTTTATTTTTGCGCACCAAACACCTCAAAGCCTATTTCTAAGCTATGTAAAGGATATTTAGGGCATATTTAACTTATGATCAAGTTCTGGAATGTTCGTTACAGTACGAATCGACATACTTTTGCAGTTTATCGAAATTAGTCCTTGTAAGCGAATAAACTTGATTTCGGCATACCAAACCTTCCCAAACTTATTTCTAAGTTATGTTGTAATAACCATAAATTTAAAACCATTATTATTATTATTTATTTTAGTTAATAGGAAACCCTAATTAAGATACTCAAGTGATTCTGCGCAAACCCTAAAATTTTCAGAATTTTCAGAATCAGGATCAGGGCCCCTAAAACTCAGGGGGGGCATTCCCTACTTGACGATTATCCTAAAAACTCGTTGTCAAATTTAAAATTTACGAAACCACTGACTCAGCAGGCCTAGTCCCACGCGTGGCAACCCTATAGTGCTTTGGTGTCCCTTACGGACCGTAACATTGATAGGCTTACGGTCCGTAAGCACCCTTACGAACCGCAACATTGTAAGGCTTACGGTCCGTAAGCAAAGTGAAATTTCGACTATAAATAGCAGACATTGGCACTTGATTCTGGACACAAAAACGACGTTCAAACTCCAAAATTACTCTGAGATTTCATCTGAATACTCTCAAAACACACACAAAAACACTAATTAGCATAGCGGGGTGCTGCAGAACAGGGTATTAACTCGATCGCTATTACGATTCATTGTCCGATCGATCAATGTACTCAATGGATGTTTAAGTGCTGCCCACATTAGGGTGATGCTTTGTCATTAATTGTGATTCCGACCGGATGTTGAGTGCCACCCGAATTGGGTGAATACTCTGTCCTTCGTTGTGAATCCGATGGATGTTTAAGCATCGCACTTTGTCATTCGTTGTGAGGGTTGATCTCGTGAGTTATCGTAAATGCTGTATTAAGTTACTAACCTAGTTGTGTGCATGTTATTTAAATTAGGTTAAAAGACTAATCAGTAGTCTAAACTCTGCCCGTATAAATCTGAAATATTATCACAAGGTAGCATCACTTTGGAATTATTAAGGTACGGATCCTTACCCCACTCCTTATTGCTTCATATTCAAATTGTCATAAACCCATTAAATTCATATATCTTTTAAAACTCCTCACGTCTTTGATTATCGATTCATTTGACAGTCCGTTGGATTCCTATTCTAATCATAACTTTGGATTTAGCTTTCTTGTCATGCGATAGTATTATGTTAGTTGTATTCATTATCGCATGTTCCAATATATGTTACATCTTGTTATGAAAAATATTTTGATAAGTTATGTGAATAAGACCATTTGTACTCTGATACCCTGAGTATCGCTTCTCGTGGAGTGTCCCACGAGCATGTTGTTGCGGCATCGACATCATGTGCTCCATCCGTGACGGAGAGATCAGTTCACGGCGTCTCTTAAGTACAAGTGTGGTACATATAAGCTATTAGGAGGCGTATGGATCGATCCTAGGATTTAAGTTAAGGAGGTGGATAGCGGGTATGCCAACTCACCATCTCGTGTGATAATTATGCAGGAGTAGCTACCTGTGTATTGTCACGTTTTAAGTTTGGTCATGGGTACATCCGTATGATATGATTATGAAATTACGTTACTTGCATCGTATCATTTTTGCATAAAGTTCCATCCGGATAACATTTCATATAAAGCGTTATGTGTTATTTGAGCCTATTATTCCGTACTGAGCATTTGGCTCATTCCGTAAAAAAAATTTATATACAGGTCAGCAGGTTACTTTGGGCGGGGAAAAGAGAGAAGAGTAAAGCCTAGGAATAAATCTGAAGATGTTAGTTAATTAAGTCGAATATCTCCGTTTGTATATTAACCTTAAGTTTAATTGTCGTGTGGTTGTATCCTTGTTAAATAAATAAATGGAATTATGACTTTTGTTTATGATACCACTGTTATTGTGACACGTCAGCCCTTCGGGGTTGGGGTGTTACAGCTATGGTATCAGAGCAAAGGCTCTTTCCTGTAGAAAACTTGAAGATAGTAATTAAAACCTGTGAGGAATGGGTAGATATCTATGATATGATTCCACTTGGTCTCTTATTTTGTTTAACTCCTATATCTATTCTTATAGATGCCTCCTCGTCGTCCGCTACATAGGAGTACTCGTACTAACCATGTACGTAACAACACTTCTTCTAATGAGACTCCAGTTGATCCAAACGTAATTAATGCTATCAACCAGGCTGTTGCCGGGTTGCTTCCAAACCTTGTTGCTCAAACAGCTGAGGCCGTTATTCAACAAACTCGTCATCCAGAACGTAATAACACGAATCCAATCTCTGGTGAAGAAATTCGTGAGAATACCACGAACCATACTACCTATAGTATAGACATATGGATCGCTAAATTCCAAAAACAAAAGCCGAAGTCCTTTAGTCACGCTACTAATCCCGTCAAAGCAAGAAACTGGATAGCTCATGTTGAAAAGATCTTCGGAGTCCTTGGAGTTCCGGAGCAATACAAAGTTAGATTAGCTACATACAAACTTGAAGATGACGCACAAACTTGGTGGGAAGGATATAAGCAAGTCAAAGGAGGGGATGATTTTGACGCTAATCTTTCATGGGTCGACTTTCGTACCATCTTTTACGACAAGTATTTTTCTATCGCCGATAAAGAAGCTTATATCGTGATTTTTTATCTCCATGAACTATAACAAATGCAGGGTTTCACAACATCCTTCTGTTAGCAGATTAGGGAAAACCCTAAACTCTCTCTCCTTTAGGCGATTCTTGTTCTTCACCATGAATCCTTCTGTTTTTCTTCGTAATCTGATGCATACAGTCTGTGATTAGAGTTTTGTCTTTCAAAACACTATAACGAACTTGTTAGCATTAGTGATCGATCCAAAACTAGGGTTTATTTTCTTTTTTTCTTCAATCGCTGCCTTAGCAATCTTATCGATTCTCTGATTTATTAATCTGGGTGTTATTGATTGCGGTTAGCTGAGACTAATTTAGCTAGATTGATAACTCTGGGTTAATCGATTAAGGGGTGAGATTGGATTCTAGGGTTTAAATGATTAGGGTTTTGTTTTTCGCTGTTTTTGGTTTCTGGTTTTCGCTTTGTTCTTTTGCATGGTTTTCTGTTGTTTTGGTATTTGAGAGAGTGGTCTTGATTGGCATGGATGAACGTAAGAAATCTGAGGGAAACGTGCATGATGGTAGATTCAAGCCGCCATTACCGTATCAAGGAATAGCTAGCCGGGTAGTGAATATCGAAGGGAATGTGTTTGCTCCGCGTAGAGGGGTTGTTAGTTCTGATCCGAAACTTTTTAATGTTATTGATGAATTATCGAAGATCACAGTTCCAGTTAGTCCGGAAAATATCGAGCCTGTACTCCCAAATCTGGATAAGTCCAATACCGTTCAAGGTCAGTCATATGCAGAGAAGCTTGCTACAGCTAAACCTACTCAGAAGGTAAACTTTCGCTTCATGGAAAATTCTAAAGCTGTGGAGGGTGTTGATGCTGATGTTACCATTCCAATTGCTTCAGTTAAGCAAGTTCAGGATAGATTTCAAAATGTGTTATTTGGCTATTTTCTGGGGAAAAGGTTAGCATTTCCTGTAGTAGATTATTTTGTGAGCCATAGGTGGGATAAATATGGGTTACAAAAGTGTATGATGAATGGTAAAGGGTTTTTCTTTTTCAAGTTTACCTCAAAAGATGGTATGGAACAAGTATTGCAAGATGGTCCGTGGCTTATTAGAAATATACCATTGTTCCTAAAACAATGGTCGCCAAACACTGAACTTAAAAAAGAAGAATTAAAAAAGATACCAGTTTGGGTTAAGATGCATGATGTGCCGTTGGCTGCATATACGGAGGAAGGGCTTAGTTTGATTGCTTCTAAAATAGGAGCCCCTAAGGTGCTAGATAATGAAACAACAAAAATGTGTTTGGACTCGTGGGGAAGGAGTAGTTATGCAAGAGCTATCGTAGAATTAGATGCTGAAAAGGAGTTAAAAGAAAATGTAACGGTGGCTATCCCAAATGTTGAAGATGGAGGTTTCATTAAGAGTATTATTAGGGTGGAATATGAGTGGAAGCCTCCAAGGTGCAACTCGTGCAATGTGTTCGGCCATGGGGCTGAGGAATGTCCAACTAATGTTCATCAGAAAACGGATAAGGGAGTTAATGAGAAAGAGTATGTTGATGATCAGGGATTTAAAAGTGGAAATAATAGGAGAAAGGGGGCCAAAAATCAGTTTAATGTTAAAGATAGGCAGCGATTTATATATAGGCCAAAGAAACCAACCGAAAAGGTTGACAAACAACCTGAAAAGGTGGATGTTGTTAAACCGAGTTCAGCTAATGGTCCGAAAATTCATACTAGCAATACTTTTGGTGCCTTGAACGATGTGGATGATGATTGGGTTTCGGAAGCTGACGAGGTAAGGGTTAATGATGAGATAGGGGGGTATAATTTCTTAGATGGTTCGCAACCGTGTACTTCGACTAAAACAGGTGCAAGCACACCTGCACAGGGGGTTATAAATGGATAGTATAGCCGCATGGAACATTAGGGGTCTGAACCATCCCCTAAAACAAAAGGAGGTTCGGAATTTTATTACTGATAATGGGTTGCAGGTTTTGGCTATTTTGGAATCTCATGTTAAAGTTGTGAATCTTGACTCGGTTTGCAAGAATGTTTTCAGGAGTTGGAATTGGACTTCCAACGGGAGTTTGTGTAACAAAGGTACTCGAATTGTGATAGGCTGGAATGAGGATAATGTTGATGTTATGGTGTTGCATGCTACTGATCAAGTTATTCATGTTCAAGTTATATTTAAGAAAGATAAATCTATGACTAATGTGTCGTTTGTGTACGCGAGCAATAGTGACCAAGAAAGAAAGAAGCTTTGGGATTCTCTAAGGATGCATAAGGGAGTGGTTCGCTCGAACCCGTGGATAATCATGGGGGATTTCAATGTGGTGCTGAACTTAGAAGATAAGTGTTTCGGGTCTTCTACTATTACGGCTGCAATGAAAGATTTCAATGATTGTGTAAATGTTCTTGAAGTTTTTGATATTAGAGCTCATGGTATACATTTTACTTGGATTCAACGTCCAAAGAATGGTGTTGGGATTCGGAAGAAGTTAGACAGAATATTGGTAAATGTTAATTTTGTGGATTCCTTTGTGGATGCTTATGGTGTGTTTCTTCCGAATGGGATTTCAGATCATTGTCCAGGTGTAGTAAAAATCCGTATGGCCACTCCAAATAAACCAAAACCATTTAAGTTCCCTAATTTTTTAACACATAAGAAAGATTTTATGGAGGTGGTGAATAGTGGGTGGGCCGTAGGTTAAAAGACTAATCAGTAGTCTAAAACTCTGCCCGTATAAATCTGAAATACTATCACAAGGTAGTATCACTTTGGAATTATTAAGGTACGGATCCTTACCCTCACTCCTTATTGCTTCATATTCAAATTGTTATAAACCCAATTAAATTCATATATCTTTTAAAAACTCCTCACGTCTTTGATTATCGATTCATTTGACAGTTCATTGGATTCCTATTCTAATCATAACTTTGGATTTAGCTTTCATATCATGCGATAGTATTATGTTAGTTGTACTCATTATCGCATGTTCCAATATATGTTACGTCTTGTTAATGAAAAATATTTTGATAAGTTATGTGAATAAGACCATTTGTACTCTGATACCCTGAGTGTCGCTTCTCGTGGAGTGTCCCACGAGCATGTTGTTGCGGCATCGACAACATGTGCTCCTCCAGTGACGGAGAGATCAGTTCACGGCGTCTCTTAAGTACAAGTGTGGTACATATGGCTATTAGGAGGCGTATGGATCGATCCTAGGATTTAAGTTTAAGGAGGTGGATAACGGGTATGCCAACTCGCCATCTCGTGTGATATGTATGCAGGAGTAGCTACCTGTGTATTGTCACGTTTTAAGTTTGGCTCATGGGTACATCCGTATGATATGATTATGAAATTATGTTACTTTTAAAATAAGCTTTTATTTTCCTCTATCCGCGCACTGGGCAAAACTTTCAAATTTTGCTCAGACGTACGTTTTTGTGTTTTCTTCTTTACGTCAGGTTATCAAGACAATCTGGGACGGGATTTGGAAGAGTGCTCGAGTGTTTGAAAAAGACGGTAGAAATAATTGTACTGGATTAGATATCCTTCATTAAGTTATAAAGCCTTGTAATACATTTAAGTATAAATGGAATTATGTTTTTAATCTGACTCCGTAAAAGTGACACGTCAGCCCATCCGGGCTGGGGTGTTACAAACTGCCTCCAGTTGAACCAGAATCAGAACAACAACAATAATCAGGGAAACGGGAACAATAACTGGGGTAACAATGATGGCAATGGTGCCAGGGGACGTGTTTTCGTGCTGGGTAAGGGTGATGCAAGGAACGATCCCAACGTTGTGATGGGTAAGTTTCTTCAGGATGATTTCTTTGTTACTGTTTTATTTGATTCGGGTGCCGTTACCAGTTATGTGTCCCTAAAGGTTAGTCATATGCTTAAGCGAACTCCAACACTTTTGAACACCAAGCACATGGTAGAGCTAGCAAATGGTAAAAGTTTAGAGGCCTCACACATAGTTAAGGGTTGAAATCTTGTCTTAGCTGGTCAGACTTTCTCCATCGACCTTATTCCTATCATTCTTGGTAGTTTCGACGTTGTTATTGGAATGGATTGGTTATCTCCGCATCGAGCAGAGATCCTTTGCAAGGAAAAGATCGTCCGCATTCCTCGTTCTGGTGAGGAACCTTTAGTGATTCATGGCGACAAGAGTGGTGCTGTTGTGGGCATCATCTATTTCCTTAAGGCCCAGAAGTGTTTGCGAAAGGGCCACACTGCTATTCTAGCCCTCGTTTCTGATGCATCCTCGAAGGAAAATAAGATAGGAGACATACCTATTGTACGTGACTTCCCTGAGGTATTTCCTGAGGAATTACCTGGTCTTCCGCCTCATCGACAAGTCGAATTTCAAATCGAATTAGCTCCTGGAGCAGCACCAATAGCTCGTGCACCTTATCGTCTGGCTCCATCTGAACTTGAAGAACTATCCGCACAACTACAAGAGCTCTTGGATAAGGGTTTTATTCGCCCTAGCTCTTCGCCCTGGGGAGCTCCAGTGTTATTTGTGAAGAAGAAAGACGGTACCTTCAGAATGTGTATTGACTACCGCGAACTCAACAAGGTGACCGGGAAGAATCGCTATCCTCTCCCACGCATTGATGACTTATTCGACCAGTTGCAAGGGTCGAGTTTCTACTCAAAGATTGACCTGAGGTTAGGCTACCATCAACTGAGAGTCCGAGACGAGGATATCTCTAAAACAGCATTCAGGACTCGTTATGGGCATTACGAGTTTCTGGTTATGCCTTTTGGATTGACGAATGCACCTGTGGTCTTCATGGATCTTATGAATAGAGTTTGCAACCCTTACCTGGATAAGTTTGTTATTGTTTTCATCGACGACATCCTGATCTATTCGAAGAGTCAGGAGGAACACGAACAACACCTGAGGCTTATTTTGGAACTCCTTCGAACAGAGCAGTTGTATGCAAAATTTTCAAAATGTGACTTCTGGCTTCGCGAAGTCCATTTTCAAGGCCACGTGGTAAACAAGGATGGGATTCATGTTGATCCATCCAAGGTAGACTCGATCAAGAACTGGCCTGCACCCCGTACACCAACAGAAATCCGCCAATTCTTGGGTTTGGCGGGCTACTACAGAAGGTTCATCAAGGATTTCTCCAAGATTGCACAACCTCTTACTTCACTAACTCAGAAGGGTGTCACCTATCATTGGGGTGATGCACAGGAATCTGCATTTCAGCACTTAAAGGATAGACTTTGTAGCGCACCAATTCTCTCCTTGCCTGAAGGCACAGATGATTTCGTGGTATATTGCGACGCATCGATCCAAGGATTGGGTTGTGTGTTGATGCAACGTGAGAAGGTCATTGCTTACGCATCACGCCAACTTAAAGTTCACGAAAGGAATTACACTACACATGATCTGGAACTGGGAGCTGTTGTTTTCGCACTTAAGATATGGAGACATTACCTGTACGGTACCAAGTGCACCATTTACACCGACCACAGGAGTCTCGAGCATATCTTCAAGCAAAAGGAGTTAAACATGCGACAACGTCGATGGGTCGAGCTCTTGAATGATTAAGAATGCGCGATCAAGTACCATCCAGGCAAAGCCAATGTTGTAGCCGACGCCCTCAGTCGAAAGGATGCTACACCTAAGCGCGTGCTAGCATTACAACTTACCATCCAATCTAGTCTTTCTACTCAGATACGAGATGTTCAGGTTGAAGCATTGAAAGCAGAGAATATCAGGGCTGAGTCTTTACGAGGATCAAGGAAACGATTAGAACAGAAAGAAGACGGCGCTTACTACGTGACAGGGCGCATCTGGATCCCACTTTATGGAAACTTACGCGAGCTTGTGATGGATGAAGCACATAAGTCACGTTACTCAGTACATCCTGGTTTGGATAAGATGTACCGTGACTTAAAAACTACATACTGGTGGCCTAGCATGAAAGCCAACATAGCAACTTACGTCAGTAAATGTTTGACTTATGCGAGAGTCAAGATCGAATATCAGAAACCGTCAGGCCTGCTGTAACACCTGTGCCTTCACGGCCATCAAACAAATACCGAACCAATGAAATATTATATTTCATACTTGGGATTTGTAAAAATATGTGTATCATTAGCACATATCAATTTTTGTTCAATTCCAAACTCTAAATCGCTTTCTGGAAGGTTATACGCGCACCGATGCGTAAATATAACCAGTTTAATGCAACAAACACTCCGGAATAGTGACATAGGCTTAACATACCTTAAATAACCTTTACATAACTTAGAAATAAGTTTTGAAGGCTTTGGTATGGCAAAAACAAATTAATTCGCTTACAGGGACTAAACTTGACAAACTGCGAAAGTATGCCAATTTGAACTGTAACGGACATTCCGGAACATGACCATAAGTTAAACACACCTTAAATATCCTTTACATAGCTTAGAAATAGGCTTTGAGGGGTTCGGTGTGCTAAAATAAACTTTTGGGTCATTCAGGGACTAAAAGTGTCAAAAAGCGCACAAGTTTGCACTTTTGCGCATAACTTACGTTCTGAATACATCCGGACATCCAAAAATTTATGTAAGCATGACTATATTATGCTTTAGTGTTTGGCTTAAGAAAAATCCATTCGTTGCGTCATTTGGATCGTTTTTCGCGCTTGTGCGCATTCCGTCGTAATTAAGCGAACATCGCGTTAGTACGACCAAACGAACCATCACCCGGCATATTTTTGAGCATGTTTCATGTCCACAATGTTTAGGCAACATTTTAGGGCCTTAAAGTTGGCTTTACGGGCCTTAGAAGTGTCGGAAATGGCCTTAAACACGTGCAGGGACCAAAACTGTCATTTCTGCAAGAAGTTTGCTGATCAGACAGCCAGGCGGCCCGCCTCAGTTTCTTAACATTCTTAGGCGGCCCGCGTCAGACTCCCAGAACAGATCAGAACGAACAGTCAGCGTGTACCAGCTGTTTTAACCACAACCACACACTTACAACTTGCATATTCAGCTGATAAGCATCATTTTTAGCCACCACAACTTTCCGACACTTGTACGGATACGATTAAGGCACGATATTCGACAAATGATCTTAACGGTTACCCGAAAACTATAAATACCCCACCCCCATTGCTTCTAAAACCACTAGAATCTGATCTAAGTGACTCTAAGTTGGAACCATTGTTTCATACCTGAGTTATTAAGATCTAGATTAGCATTCGGGGACCCTTCGTAAGTATTCTTTCGTTCTTTTACTTATTTTATTGCTTTTCGAGTCAGAAAGTCAAACTTTGTTTGACTTTCAGCGTTGACCAGTAATGGTCAATGCGAAGTTCGTTTGAACTTCGCAACGTGAGTGTAATCACGTTGGTTATAGTCCCTTGGGACTATGCCCACTGATTACCACGTTGTCTAGGGTCGTAGGGTAGGCGATCTAATAAATCGCCTATACCTTCGAACCCGACCCAGTTTGGTCGATCATTAGGATCCGACCAAATACATTAGGTGACCATAGTAGGTAGGGAATAACCTTCCGAGGTTATACCCTATGGTCACATCGTTTGAGTAGTTGTATGATAGGTAGTTTATATGCCTTAGGTAAATTACCAGAATACCCTTTTCATGTATAATTGGTAATTAAGCATATGTAACCTAAACCTTTGTCACATAACTGATTATGTAACATGTTTAGGCATATAACACTTGTCATAGGGCTAGTTAGACGGTCCGAACGCGTTTCACGCGCACGACGCGTTAAAGTAGCATAAGCTACCTTAATGGGTCGTGATGGGTCGAAAGCACTTAGGTTTGGTTTCATTGTAGTATGTAGGCCTTGCTAAACCATATCATATGAGTTCCAACACTCATTTGGTTTACCAAGCCTCATCCTATCCGATCTCCCGATTTAAGTCCGGTTTATTTATATAGTTTTAGATTGCCGACTGATTCCGTGCTCCCTCTAGCTTTGTTTGGTTGTTGTTCAAGACCTCCAAGCATTATCAGGCGAGTACATTATTCCCCTATTTTACTGCTTTCAATTGTTTTGGGGTGACTCATATGTGCTAAATGTTTTCGATGTTATAACGATGGTTTCAAAAACAATTAAGACGATTTATACAAAACTAATAACGATTTCATAAAGTGAACAAACTTGTTGGTTGTAGTTACATAACAAATGACATTCATTAGCAATGATCAAGCTGACCAGTATTAGGTTATGGTACCATAGGATCTGACAAATCCCGTTAGTTACTACACCCGTAGTTATGTGTGGGTGTTGTGGGTAGCGACTGAATCTGTAATTGTTAATTTACTCTTTGGTAAGGGTTTATTAATGCGAGATGTTAATCTATCCTTTGGTAAGGGTTTATTAATGCGAGATGTTAATCTATCCTTTGGTAAGGGTTTATTAATGCGAATTATTAATCTATCCTTTGGTAAGGGTTTATTAATGCGAGTCAAAAAGGTTTGAATGTTATTAGCGAGACGACCATTTAAGTAGTTTCACGACCTAAAACGAATTTAACGATTGGGTAAACGATTGGTTTTCACACGATGTTTTAGCGATTGGGTAAACGATTGGTTTTCACACGATGTTTTAACGATTGGGTAAACGATTGGTTTCAAAGCGATATACGATTGAGTTTTGGTTACATATTACATGATTTACATTGGGCATGAACATTACTTTGGTGGTTTGGTTTGATTAAGTGATTAAGTAACAATGCGTGTGGAATATGATACAAGCATGGTGGATACGCCGCTGGTACTTCCTATATATAAGTGTTTGTATGGTATTACATATTGTAGCGTTATTTGAATCATTTCAGTTTGAGACATAGAACATTTTATACAAGTAACATACTTTTCACAAAACATTTATTTACAAACAACTTATCTTATACAAACTCATTTTTTTCATGGTTATTCATTTAATCATGCATTATTCTCTTATTTATACATATCACCTGAACTTATTATTTTTCAAATGATTTACAAAGCAAATTACAAGGTTCATGACTAAACATTTTCTTAAAACAGAAGTCATGAATCTTATTTTCACAAAACCTATGTACTCGCCAGCATTTCTTTGCTGACCTCGTTTTCACATATGTTTCAGGTATTGTTGAAAGATATCGATTGATAGGATGCATGCTCACATAGGACTGGACAAGGCCTTAGTGACTCAATAACAATGATAAACTATGTTTAAATTGTGTATTTAGATTTCCAGACAATGTAATTATTCAATGATTAATAAAACGAAACACTTTTTGGTATCCATGGTTATGAAACATTAATTCTGTTGCAACACGCCTCGATGTTTCCGCCGCGATTTGTTGTTTTACGCGGTCGGGGTGTGACAGAAAAGATGGTATCAGAGCCAATGGTTATAGGGAATTAGGTTATTAGTAATTAGTAATGCTTTGACCTAGTCTATAACCTTCTTAGGACCCTAACGCGAGTTTACTTGCGTTTAGTCATAAAACAATACCGTCACCTATCCTTAGGCGACGACCACAACAAGAACACAATTTTCAAAACCGCTTTGAAAACTAATCATCTGTTCTAGGATGATTGATTACAAGGTTTTGAACCCTCTGTTATATGGTTTTGAACCCCTTTGAATTTTCAAAATCTCGGCAAAGTTTTGGGTTTTAAATAATGTGAACACGTGCAAACTGGAAGGGTGAATGCCTGTATTCTGAGTTTTCTGTCTAGGCAAGCACTTCGTATACATCTCATCAGACGCGAGACCAGTTGTGCTTACCTGGGAATTCTTGGGATGAGTGTTCACTTATAGGCGAGCATGTCTTCGCGATACATTATTTTTACCCATTTACTTTGATTAGTTCTGTGTGTCGTTTGTTGCTTTGTAGTAACAAACAAATGACCACTATCCTTGCTTTCATCAGATTTGTTCATCTCATTCTTTTCGTCTAATTCTCTCACTCGTTCATTTCATGTTTCCTCTTTTAGACAATGCCTCCTCGACGCGATGATCGAACCGATGCTCGGACTTTCACTATTGAAGAACTCGCAGCTCTGATCTCTCAGCAGGTGGCTGCTGTGCTCCCCGGGGTTGTAACCCAAGTCCACGAGATATACAACCACGGCAATAATAACAACAACAATAACGCACAGTGTAAATACAAGGATTTTAACCAGGCTAAACCACTCAAGTTTAGTGGTTCTGAAGGAGCGACTGGGCTTCTTCAATGGTTCGAGAGCATTGAGAATACTTTCCGCCACGTGCAGTGTCCTGACAATCGCAGGGTCGAGTTTTCTTCGAGTGTGTTTCAGAAGAGGGCTCTCACATGGTGGAACGGAGTTATGAGGGATCGTGGTGCAGAAGTTGCTCTAGCACAGACGTGGGCTGAACTTAGGGCCCTTATGATGAGGGAATTCTGTCCTCGTCATGAGCAGCGAGCTTTGGAGAAGGAATTTGATGAGTTGAAGCAAGATAGTGGTGAGCACAGGGCGTATACTGATAGGTTTGAGGAGTTGAGTCTGCTTTGCCCAACAATGGTTACCCCACTTGACATAGCTATCGAAAGGTACATCGACGGCCTACCTGACTCGGTACAAGACATCCTTACTGGTAGTAGCCCTGCCACACTCCGTCAGGCGATCGAGTTAGCTGCGACATTGACTGAGTCGCAGATTCGGAAGAATAAGTTACACAGAAAGGGTGACAAGGGTAAGAAGCAGGGGTCTGACAACGAGGATAGCAAGAAAGGTCAAAACAAGAAGGGTAAGGAAGGTGAGACTTCGAAGAAATCAAAGAAGCGGAAGGGTGCCCAAAATTTTGCTGTTACAGCACAGACTGCTCAGAACTTGCAAAACCCACCGGCACAGCCAGCTGCAAAGAAGGCATATGCTGGTACCGCACCACATTGTGCCCGTTGCAACGGTCATCACGTTGCACAACAAGATTGCAAGAAATGCACAACGTGTGGTAGACTTGGGCATTTGGCCAATATTTGTCGTCTGGGACAAAATCAGACTGCTCAGGTTCAAGCTCAGGTTCTAGGGAATGCTGCGAGATTCCCACTGGGTTCATGTTTCAATTGCGGAGAGATTGGTCATTTCCGCCACAACTGCCCAAGACTGGTGAATGCAAATGCTAACGCAAACCCGAATGCGAACGTCAACGTCAATGTGAATCCAGCACGTGGACGAGTGTATAACATCAATGAGGCAATCAATGATGAAGAACAAGTAGAATTTTGAAATTTCCTCTGGTTGTTATCTTGTAACATTTAAAGACAATGCGGTTGTTATATAAATAAAAATTTGTGGTTTTTATTTTCAACTAATGCAATTGTATGAATGTTTGATCCAACCTTATGATGTCATCACAAAAACAAAACTACTCTTGTGGTTCTGTCATTTTTATGATCACTTGTGATCTCCCTAAGAACCTCAAACACTTGTTTCTTCTAAATCTAAAGTATCTTATCGTCTTGCACCGTTCGAGATGCAAGAATTATCAAAACAGCTTCAAGAGTTGTCTGATAAAGGATTCATCCGTCCGAACTTTTCACCTTGGGGAAACTGTTGTTCTCCTTGTGAAAAGAAAAATGGATCTTTTCGAATGTATATCGATTAACGTAAGCCTAAGTAAGCTTACCATCAAGAATCGATATCCCCTACCTTAAATCAACGATTTCTCCGATCAACTGCATAGCGTTTCATATTTTCCGAGATCGATTTGCGTTTTGGGTATCATCAACTTTGTATTCTCAAAGAAGATATTCCCAAAACGGTTTTCTGCACGAAGTATGGCCATTAAGAGTTTACAGTCATGCCTTTCTGGTTGACAAATGCTCCAGCCATCTTCAAAGACTTAATAAATAGAGTCTGCAAGCCTTATTTGGATCAGTTCGTCATTGTTATTAATGACATCTTGATCTATTCATATCACGAGCCGATCCCGATCAACACCTTCGTTGACATTGGAATCCTTAAAGAAGGAACAAACTTTTCGCTAAATCCTCCAAGAGGAAATTTTGGCTTAAAGGAGTTCAGTTTTTGGGTCATGTAGTCAACAAGCAGGGTATTCATGTGGATCCATCCAAATTGATGCAATTAAGAATTGATTCCTTGTATGCATTAAATACCCGTGTCCAAAGATAACAAATTTAAAGGTCAATTTAAACAATTATGCGAGTATACGATTATGCGATTATGTGATATGTGTTTATGTGTTCTCCTCTATGTTTTTGTGTGGTAAACGATTTTCAAATCCTCATAGAATCTTTTATATCTTCATATGAGGGATTCATAGTAGGATATTCAAAAGGTACTACCTTAAATCCTTATGGGCTTCTACGTGGTAGTTAAGACCCTTGGGTTATATAGTACCATTCCATGATTCGATGATAGACCCTTGAGTGGTCTAGTTAAAGATTGATTCAAGACCTGGTTAAGAATGGCATGTGATGATACAGCTGAAAGGACCCTATGGTGGTCCAGTCACACTCATCACAGGTTTGTTCATTTGGTTTTACCCTACACATTATAAAATAGACTGTGTGAACTGTGCAAGGAATTGTCTAATTATGGACGCGTACATAATTATGAAATTTAGTGCACAGAAACCCAGTAGGATTTATTATGTGTAAGAACCGATAGTGACAACAATAACAAAATG
Source organism: Helianthus tuberosus (assembly GCA_030545235.1). Lineage (NCBI taxonomy): Eukaryota > Viridiplantae > Streptophyta > Magnoliopsida > Asterales > Asteraceae > Helianthus > Helianthus tuberosus. Next base: position 110,379,721 of record CM060423.1, read on the forward strand.
AGAACGATGTAATGGACGTACGGTGGACGCACCAATGACGCTTCATATACTTGTATATAAGTGTCCCTCTTACATTGCAAGCATAATGTTATTAAGGTTACTAGAAGTTCAGAACCCTAACCAATATTGTTCGATCTTTTCAATTTCATGTTTTAAACTCTCACAAGTTTCCTCTAAATAAATTTCGGGACGAAATTTCCTAAAGTAGGGGAGACTGTAACACCTGTGCCTTCACGGCCATCAAACAAATACCGAACCAATGAAATATTATATTTCATACTTGGGATTTGTAAAAATATGTGTATCATTAGCACATATCAATTTTTGTTCAATTCCAAACTCTAAATCGCTTTCTGGAAGGTTATACGCGCACCGATGCGTAAATATAACCAGTTTAATGCAACAAACACTCCGGAATAGTGACATAGGCTTAACATACCTTAAATAACCTTTACATAACTTAGAAATAAGTTTTGAAGGCTTTGGTATGGCAAAAACAAATTAATTCGCTTACAGGGACTAAACTTGACAAACTGCGAAAGTATGCCAATTTGAACTGTAACGGACATTCCGGAACATGACCATAAGTTAAACACACCTTAAATATCCTTTACATAGCTTAGAAATAGGCTTTGAGGGGTTCGGTGTGCTAAAATAAACTTTTGGGTCATTCAGGGACTAAAAGTGTCAAAAAGCGCACAAGTTTGCACTTTTGCGCATAACTTACGTTCTGAATACATCCAGACATCCAAAAATTTATGTAAGCATGACTATATTATGCTTTAGTTTTTGGCTTAAGAAAAATCCATTCGTTGCGTCATTTGGATCGTTTTTCGCGCTTGTGCGCATTCCGTCGTAATTAAGCGAACATCGCGTTAGTACGACCAAACGAACCATCACCCGGCATATTTTTGAGCATGTTTCATGTCCACAATGTTTAGGCAACATTTTAGGGCCTTAAAGTTGGCTTTACGGGCCTTAGAAGTGTCGGAAATGGCCTTAAACACGTGCAGGGACCAAAACTATCATTTCTGCAAGAAGTTTGCTGATCAGACAGCCAGGCGGCCCGCCTCAGTTTCTTAACATTCTTAGGCGGCCCGCGTCAGACTCCCAGAACAGATCAGAACGAACAGTCAGCGTGTACCAGCTGTTTTAACCACAACCACACACTTACAACTTGCATATTCAGCTGATAAGCATCATTTTTAGCCACCACAACTTTCCGACACTTGTACGGATACGATTAAGGCACGATATTCGACAAATGATCTTAACGGTTACCCGAAAACTATAAATACCCCACCCCCATTGCTTCTAAAACCACTAGAATCTGATCTAAGTGACTCTAAGTTGGAACCATTGTTTCATACCTGAGTTATTAAGATCTAGATTAGCATTCGGGGACCCTTCGTAAGTATTCTTTCGTTCTTTTACTTATTTTATTGCTTTTCGAGTCAGAAAGTCAAACTTTGTTTGACTTTCAGCGTTGACCAGTAATGGTCAATGCGAAGTTCGTTTGAACTTCGCAACGTGAGTGTAATCACGTTGGTTATAGTCCCTTGGGACTATGCCCACTGATTACCACGTTGTCTAGGGTCGTAGGGTAGGCGATCTAATAAATCGCCTATACCTTCGAACCCGACCCAGTTTGGTCGATCATTAGGATCCGACCAAATACATTAGGTGACCATAGTAGGTAGGGAATAACCTTCCGAGGTTATACCCTATGGTCACATCGTTTGAGTAGTTGTATGATAGGTAGTTTATATGCCTTAGGTAAATTACCAGAATACCCTTTTCATGTATAATTGGTAATTAAGCATATGTAACCTAAACCTTTGTCACATAACTGATTATGTAACATGTTTAGGCATATAACACTTGTCATAGGGCTAGTTAGACGGTCCGAACGCGTTTCACGCGCACGACGCGTTAAAGTAGCATAAGCTACCTTAATGGGTCGTGATGGGTCGAAAGCACTTAGGTTTGGTTTCATTGTAGTATGTAGGCCTTGCTAAACCATATCATATGAGTTCCAACACTCATTTGGTTTACCAAGCCTCATCCTATCCGATCTCCCGATTTAAGTCCGGTTTATTTATATAGTTTTAGATTGCCGACTGATTCCGTGCTCCCTCTAGCTTTGTTTGGTTGTTGTTCAAGACCTCCAAGCATTATCAGGCGAGTACATTATTCCCCTATTTTACTGCTTTCAATTGTTTTGGGGTGACTCATATGTGCTAAATGTTTTCGATGTTATAACGATGGTTTCAAAAACAATTAAGACGATTTATACAAAACTAATAACGATTTCATAAAGTGAACAAACTTGTTGGTTGTAGTTACATAACAAATGACATTCATTAGCAATGATCAAGCCGACCAGTATTAGGTTATGGTACCATAGGATCTGACAAATCCCGTTAGTTACTACACCCGTAGTTATGTGTGGGTGTTGTGGGTAGCGACTGAATCTGTAATTGTTAATTTACTCTTTGGTAAGGGTTTATTAATGCGAGATGTTAATCTATCCTTTGGTAAGGGTTTATTAATGCGAGATGTTAATCTATCCTTTGGTAAGGGTTTATTAATGCGAATTATTAATCTATCCTTTGGTAAGGGTTTATTAATGCGAGTCAAAAAGGTTTGAATGTTATTAGCGAGACGACCATTTAAGTAGTTTCACGACCTAAAACGAATTTAACGATTGGGTAAACGATTGGTTTTCACACGATGTTTTAGCGATTGGGTAAACGATTGGTTTTCACACGATGTTTTAACTATTGGGTAAACGATTGGTTTCAAAGCGATATACGATTGAGTTTTGGTTACATATTACATGATTTACATTGGGCATGAACATTACTTTGGTGGTTTGGTTTGATTAAGTGATTAAGTAACAATGCGTGTGGAATATGATACAAGCATGGTGGATACGCCGCTGGTACTTCCTATATATAAGTGTTTGTATGGTATTACATATTGTAGCGTTATTTGAATCATTTCAGTTTGAGACATAGAACATTTTATACAAGTAACATACTTTTCACAAAACATTTATTTACAAACAACTTATCTTATACAAACTCATTTTTTTCATGGTTATTCATTTAATCATGCATTATTCTCTTATTTATACATATCACCTGAACTTATTATTTTTCAAATGATTTACAAAGACAAAGCAAATTACAAGGTTCATGACTAAACATTTTCTTAAAACAGAAGTCATGAATCTTATTTTCACAAAACCTATGTACTCGCCAGCATTTCTTTGCTGACCTCGTTTTCACATATGTTTCAGGTATTGTTGAAAGATATCGATTGATAGGATGCATGCTCACATAGGACTGGACAAGGCCTTAGTGACTCAATAACAATGATAAACTATGTTTAAATTGTGTATTTAGATTTCCAGACAATGTAATTATTCAATGATTAATAAAACGAAACACTTTTTGGTATCCATGGTTATGAAACATTAATTCTGTTGCAACACGCCTCGATGTTTCCGCCGCGATTTGTTGTTTTACGCGGTCGGGGTGTGACACCTGCTCCAACAACCAGAGATCCCGACATGGAAATGGGAGCAAATTTCCATGGATTTCGTTACTGGCCTGCCTAGATCTCAGCGCGGAAATGACACTATTTGGGTGGTCGTGGATCGACTCACAAAGTCTGCACACTTCTTGGCTACCAAGGAAACGGATAAGTTCTCCACTCTGGCAGACGTTTATCTTAAGGAAGTTGTTTCGAGGCACGGGGTGCCAACCTCTATTATTTCCGATCGTGATGCGCGTTTTACCTCTGAACTGTGGCAGGCAATGCACAAGTCCTTTAGCTCACGTTTAGACATGAGCACAGCTTATCACCCACAAACGGATGGACAGTCTGAACGCACCATCCAAACCCTTGAAGACATGCTTCGAGCATGTGTAATCGATTTTGGCAATGGTTGGGAAAGGCACCTCCCACTGGTGGAGTTTTCGTATAATAACAGCTACCACACCAGTATCCATGCCGCTCCGTTTGAGGCATTCTACGAACGTAAATGCCGATTACCTCTTTGTTGGGCAGAGGTTGGCGACAGCCAAATCACTGGCCCAGAACTTGTGGTAGACACGACAGAAAAGATTGCTCAGATACGACAACGAATGGCGGCAGCTCGTGATCGTCAGAAAAGTTACGCTGATAAGCCTACACCCCTAGAATTCCAGGTCGGGGACCGGGTTCTACTTAAAGTCTCACCCTGGAAGGGTGTGGTTCATTTTGGTAAACGAGGCAAGCTAAACCCACGTTATGTTGAACCTTTTGAAATCACTGAACGAATTGGCAAGGTCGCTTACAGATTGAATCTACCTGAAGAGCTCAGTGGAGTTCACAACGTATTCCATGTGTCGAATCTGAAGAAGTGTTTGTCAGATGAGACCCTCATAGTTCCTCTCAAAGAACTCACTATCGACGATCAGCTGCGATTCGTCGAGGAACCAGTAGAGATTATAGACCGAGACGTTAAGGTTCTCAAGCGTACTAGAATACCCCTTGTTCGAGTTCATTGGAACTCCCGTCGTGGCCCAGAGTTCACCTGGGAACGGGAAGATCAAATGAAACACAAGTATCCCCAGTTGTTCGAGAACAGTGAAACCACTACTGAGGCTAAAGCTACTATGGAATTTCGGGACGAAATTCCAAACCAATGGGGGAAGGATGTGACACCCTAGGAAAACCAGGAAAACCACTCAACCTAACTAGCTTCCTCAGTGAGTACGTGCTAAATAACATACTACTGAAACCCTAATGCTCTCTCTCTAGCTGGCGATTTTTTCTCTTCTGGATTTCTTGATTTCATCGTGAATAAGATGTATAACAGTCTGTGATCGATGTTTGATTTATCAAGCTATTGTAACGAACTTGTTAGCATCTTCTAATCGGTTAATCTTGATTTCGTTTTTCTTGTTCGCCGACCTTAATCTAATTATCAGATCTGATTGAATAGAGTCTTGGGTCTTTCGGTCCTACTGGTGAGGCAGTAACCTTGATTGATCGGATTCGCTATTTGATTTCGTGATGATTCTTGGATTAGGGTTTTGCTAGATTAGGGTTTTTCTTTTTTCTTGGTCTTCTGGTTCTCGGGTTTTCTTGCATGCTTTGCTGATTGTCTTGTTATTGGAGAGAGGTGTTTTTCCTAGCATGGATGAACGTAAGAAATCGGAGGGGGATGTGCATGCTGGTCGATACAAGCCGCCGTTCACGTCTGCTTCGGTTCAGGGTTTAGCTGCGAGGGTTGTTGATATTGAAGGCAAAACTTTAATGCCTCGGAGGGGTGTTGTTTCTTCTGCTAGTTATGACCCTGGTAAGTTTAATGTGATTGATGAGCTGAACAAAATTACTGTTCCAGTTTCGGAGGGTTCTATCCAGCATGAACAAAAGAATGATGAAGTATCTAATGTGGCTGGTTTGTTTCAGCATAAGGGGGATATTGGGGTTAAGCCGATTTCATATGCTGAATCGGTCACTAATGCTAATAGTAGAAAAGTTAATTTTAGATCTCTGACTACTCCTGATCGTCGGGAGGATTGTGATGTGGTATTGCCTAAAGAATCTGTTCGAGTGGTCATAGACAAACTAGCCAACACATTGTATGGGTACTTTTTGGGTGATCGAATTGCTTACCCGGTTGTCGATTATTTTGTGAAGAATAACTGGAAAAAGTATGGGTTGCAAAAATCCATGATGAATGCGAATGGATTTTTCTTTTTCAAGTTTAATGAACGTTCGGGTATGATGGCGGTTCTCAAGGAGGGGCCATGGATTATTAGATCGCAACCATTATTTTTATGTGAGTGGACTCCAAGTACCAAGCTGGTTAAAACGGAGGTGAAGAAAGTTCAATTATGGGTAAAAATTCATGATGTTCCTCTAGCTGCTTATACAGAGGATGGTCTTAGTTTGATTGCTACAGCGATTGGAGAACCAAAGTTACTTGATTCGTACACCACTTCGATGTGCTTGGATTCCTGGGGTCGGAGCAGTTATGCAAGAGCTATGATTGAAGTGTCGGCTGATAAAGATCTTAAAGAGGAGATAACTATGGCTGTTCCGGACCTTCATAGTGATGGATATGTTAAGGAGACAATGTACGTAGAGTATGAATGGAACCCTCATAGGTGCTCTCAATGTTGTGTTTTTGGCCATGCAGATGATCAATGTCCTAAACAACCAAGGAAGGTGGTAAAACAATACAATGGTGAGAAGCCTTATAAGTCGTTTGATCATGATAAAAGAAATGACAAGAAGCCGATTGTAGATGAGGAAGGGTATATGGGTGTTCAAGGGAAGAAAGTGGCTCGGAAAACAGGCTTTCCAGTTAATAAGCAAAAACCAAAGTTTGAATATAGGCCAGTTGTTCCAAGAATAAAGGAATCTTCGAATAAGGGGGATCCGACTAGATCTGTTATTTCTTCAAACCCGTTTTCGGTTCTGAGTGGTAATGATAATCCGGGTTTTGGGGAGTCTAGCAAAGGTGGAACCGGTGATCAGCAACTATCTGATGATGAAGAAGTTGTCGAAGTTTATAATGAAACAAACGAATTTATGATGGAAGGTACTCGTAAGCCACATGAAACAAAAGGGGCAAGCACTCCTTCTCTGGGGGTTTCCAATGGTTAGTCTCGCTTTCTGGAATATAAGGGGGTTGAACCGCCCTCTAAAACAGAAAGAGGTTCGGAAGATTGTTAAGGATAGCAAGTTAAGTTTTTGTGCTATTCTCGAGTCTCATGTTGATGTAGATAATTTAAGTAAGGTTTGTAATTCAGTTTTTCGGCGTTGGGAATGGACTTCGAATGGAGGTATGTGTGATAAAGGGACGCGTATCATTCTAGGCTGGAACCCGGATATATTTGACATGATGGTATTGTCCCAAACGTCTCAAGTGATGCACATTCAGTTATTTGTCAAAGAGGATAAGAAGTGGTTTTTTTGCTCGGTAGTGTATGCGGCTAACTACTACATAACCCGTCGAGAATTGTGGTCACATTTGTCTATGCATAATCAGATGGTTGGGGATAAGCCTTGGCTGATAATGGGTGACTTTAATTCAGCGCTATATCTAGAGGATAAATCGATGGGGGCTTCATCAATTTCTACGGGTATGCGTGATTTTCAAGATTGTGTGTCGGAGATTGAAGTTATGGATATAAATCAGTCGGGTTTTCATTACACGTGGAACCAAAAGCCGAAAAAGGGTGTGGGGCTTCTTAAGAAAATTGACCGTATTATGGGGAATACTTCTTTTATATCCGATTTCCCTAATGCTATAGCAGTTTTCCATCCATACAGGTTGTCGGATCACTCACCTTGTGTTTTAACAATCCATAGAGATACTCCTAAGAAACGCCAGCCTTTTAAGTTTGCCAACTTCTTGGTTCATAAATCTGAATTCCTAAAAATTGTTAAGGATGGTTGGGAGATGAATGTAGATGGGGTGCATCAATTCCGAGTTATGAAAAAGCTTAGGCTGCTAAAGAGTCCTTTGCGTGCTTTATTATTTTCTCAGGGTAATCTTCATAAAAAAGTGGCTGAGCTTCGAGATCAATTAGATGATATTCAAGCTAAGATTGATAAGGATCCGATGAATGTGGAGCTTCGTGCTTTAGAGACGACTCTAAACTCGAAATTTCAGGTTGCTTCGCTGGATGAGGAAAGATTTTTGAAGCAAAAGTCTAAGATGGAATGGTTGAAAGCTGGTGATTCAAACACTGCTTTTTTTCATGCAACAGTGAAAAATAGAAACCATCGAAGCAGAATTCAAGTTGTGACAGACACTAATGGAGTGGAGTATGAGGGTGACTCAGTTCAGGATGCTTTTGTTAAACACTATGAGGTATTTTTGGGATGTCAAGATGATTTATCTATGCAGCCTACTCCTGATCTTTTTACGAAATTTGTTAACCCGAATGATGCTGATCATATGATTCGTCCGGTTACGGTTGAAGAAATAAAGAAAGCTATGTTTTCTATTGGTAGCGACAAGGCTCCAGGCCCGGATGGCTTCACTGCTGCATTTTTTAAATTCGCCTGGCCGATAGTTGGAAATGATGTTTCTATGGCAGTTATGGATTTCTTTAATACAGGTAGATTGCTGGGCCAACTTAATCATACTCTTATTGCTCTTATTCCGAAGAAACTCTCTCCGGTTATAGTTACGGATTATCGGCCTATAGCCTGTTGCAATGTTCTGTTCAAATGTGTGAGCAAGATAATTGTCAATCGGATAAAGGATGTGCTTCATCAAGTGGTTAGTATAAACCAGTCGGCTTTTGTTCCTGGTAGGAAAATTTCAGATAATATTCTTCTCACTCAAGAGTTAATGCATAACTACCATCGTAATTCAGGCCCCCCTCGTTGTGCTTTTAAAGTGGACATTCAGAAAGCCTATGATACGGTTGATTGGTGCTTCTTGAAAAATGTTTTGATTGGTTTTGGCTTCCATATTAAGATGGTGGATTGGATCATGATGTGTGTTTCTACAACATCTTATTCGATTTGTGTTAATGGAAATGTCTATGGTTATTTTAAGGGTAAGCGTGGTCTTCGTCAGGGTGATCCCTTATCTCCTTATCTTTTCACGCTTGTTATGGAGGTTTTGACGTGCATTTTACAGCGGGCTACTAGACTTGATAAGTCTTTCAAGTTTCACAACAAATGTGAGAAGCAACGTATTATCAACTTGTGCTTTGCTGATGACCTATTCTTATTTGCTAGAGGTGATATAAGCTCGGTTCAGTGTATTATGAACTCTCTCTCAAATTTTACGAATATGTCCGGGTTAGTGCCGAGTATCCAAAAGAGTACCGGGTTTTTTTGCAATGTGCCGTCTCAGGTTAAACACAATATTTTGAGCTTTATGCCTTTTGTTGAAGGTTCTTTACCGGTTAAGTATTTGGGGGTCCCCCTTATATCTTCTGGCCTTGTTTACAAAGATTGTAGTATTCTTGTTGAAAGATTGGATCAGCGGATTTCTAATTGGAAAAATAAGCTTCTCTCTTTTGCGGGCAGGTTACAGCTTATCAATTCGGTTCTTTCTTCCATGCATATTTACTGGTCGTCTGTGTTTATTCTTCCTACTCGTATCACTCTAGAGTTGGAAGCTAAAATGCGAAACTTTCTTTGGTCGGGGGATGGATCTTTTCATAAGGGAAAAGCCAAAGTGTCTTGGAAGGCTGTTTGTGTTCCTAAGTATGAAGGTGGATTAGGTATCCGTAGGATTGGAGATGTCAATAAAGCGCTCATCACTTCTCATATTTGGAGTATTCTGGTTAAACGAGACTCTCTCTGGGTGGCGTGGATTCATTCTTACCGGCTAAAAGGTAATAGTTTTTGGATTTGTAAGGCTGTGCCGAATAGTTCTTGTAGTTGGCGGAAAATGTTACAGCTGAGACCTTTTATTCGAGACTTTGTTTGGTCTAAATTGGGCGACGGTAGTAACACATCAGCCTGGTATGATTTATGGAGTCAAGTTGGTCCGCTTGGTAATTTTTTAACTCCTAGAACAATCTCAAATGCGGGATTTTCTTTAAACACTTCGGTTCAGGAGATTCATGTTAATGGGGTTTGGCGGTTGCCTGTTGCGTGGAGGGACATGTTTCCGGTATTAATACAATTGGATAATATACATACAGTGCCTAACGCCCCTGATCAGATTCATCAAATCAGGTTTGGCAGTCGCTTAGATGTCGAGCAGAGGAGGTAGATTGGGTTAAATTTGTTTGGTCGTCACAATGTATTCCTAAGCATGCTTTCTTTATGTGGCTGGTGATTCGTCGCAAACTTTTGACACAAGATAAGATTCTTCAATGGGAGTTTGCTAGAAGGAAAAATATGAACATGATGTGTTGTCTATTGTGCTATGCGGATGTTGATTCTCACGACCATCTGTTTTTTGATTGCAATTATTCTTCTCAAGTTTGGATCAAAATTCGTGATAAAGGAGGGATGAACTCGGTTGGACCAGCTTGGGATGCAATAATTGATTGGTTGGGGAATAGAGCTACTTCTAAATCAGCGATTAATTATATTAGTAGGCTTATAGTTGCTGCAGCTGTTTATTTTGTGTGGCAGGAGCGAAATGCTAGGCTTTTCAGGAACCAAACAAGACCTCCAGAAGTTCTGAGCAATTTAATCTTGCAAACCGTTCGGTATAAGCTAATTGGAGTAAAATTTAAGGAGTGTAATAGGGTGCGTAAACTTTTGGAAGCTTGGGAGATTTATAGCAACACGCTGGATGATGATGGCGGCTGATTCTATTTGGTTGTTTGTTTTCTAGATTTGAGTCTAGTTGTTTTTATTTGGTAGTGATTGGTTGTTTTGTTTTGTTTCTTGGTGTACTTTCATGGGGGATGTCCCATGTTTGAACTAGTGTGGGTTTCTCCACGCTACTTGTATTTCTGTTTTTGTTGATATATAGAATCACTGGGGTAACCCTTTACCCAAAAAAAAAAGTGAGTACGTGCTAAATTTTGGGACGAAATTTCTTTCAACTTGGGGATGATGTGACAACCCGTATTCCAGAACCTTTCTTTGTGTTTTGATGTACCTTGTATGAACATTACGTGACTAGTTGACATGTTTTATTTCAATGGAATATTATGTTTTGTTATGCTGTGAGTATGTATGTATAACTTGGTCACACAACGACTTCTAATCGCACAAGCCTTTAGGGCTACACCCTTTGTGCCTTATCACACCTCTTTCTTGGCCCACTCTTATGGAACTCGAGACCAAGAGGGCAGCCCAAAGAATGGGTTCGGCCCACTCCCTATGCGTATGCATATATCCATTATGGGGTTTTGATCCTCATAATTTGCAAACACTTAACACACACAAACCCTAAAGCCCTCCCCCTTCACTCGACGGCAACAACCCTATTTCCCTCGAAGCTTTCTTGGATCGCTACACCATCTCTCCCTCGTTCCATCACTTGTGTGCACTCAAACCCTCGGTTAGTGATTTATTTTAGTTTCGGTTGATTACTTAAGTATCGATGCATGATGTGTGTTTTTACTATGTGTTCTTGCATGATATCTAATGTTTGGTGTTGGTAAAGGCTGGATGGATAATATTATGATAATGAACTGTTGCAATCGATTAGAGGGTTTGACCGATGATCTAGGGTTAGGATGATGGTTGATGATTTACATGATTGTTCTCTATGAGTAATGTTTATGAAGGATTGTTATTGTTATTCGGTTATGTGAGGGTTAGAATTGCATAAGGATTCAATAGTGAGCTTTGGTGAAACTGTGGTATGAATTAAATGGTTGAATGTTGTAAACCATTACTTGGAATTAGAATGATGAACTAGGGTTGCATGATAGTACTCGAATCCGTTAATCTAATGATCTGATTGAATGTTTAATTGTTTACCATACCTGGAGAATAATTAGGGTGCATGATTGTTGAATGATTGTTGATTTGATCCGATTTGAAACTGCCAAAACATGTTAACTATTGTTACGGGATTAAGGAGCTGCAATCAAGGAAGTTTGTAACATCTTCTGATCTTGACAAGGGTTGCGAGTCGAGACCCCACTGTCTCGATTCGAGACCACACCTTGCCATCACACAAACAAGACTCGAGACCACAGTTGCGGGTCTTGTTGCGACTCGAGACCTGACTGGAGATCACCCAGTCTCGACTGATAAATGTATGACCCGAGACCCCTTAGTTGCGACTCGAGAACGTTAAGACTAACCCGAGACCGCACTGTCTCGACTCGAGATCCCTAGTCTCGACTCGAGACCACATAATCACACATTCGATTTGGACTTGCACTGTTAGGGGCCTAAGAAATTGGGCTGCACATTTGGGTCTTGTTTGGTTACGTGATTATACTGTTGAACTCGTACTGTTGCTGAACTGCCATGATACTATGTGTATACCATGTTCCCTCTGTGTATGTAAACTGTTAGTATATGTGTAGACACACGTGTATTACTTGAACCTAGACCTGACTTGTATGGTAACCATGTTAGGACGTGGGTAAATCCCTTTACCCAAAAAAAATGTTAGAACGTGGTTGACCACTAGCAGCTCGATTGACTTTTTTTGTTTATCTGCCGTGCAAACCAAGGTGAGTTCACACACTACTTTCTAAGGCATGGGATTCCAGGTGATTGGGAATGGGTTAAGAAATTAAAACGGAACCTACATATCCTCCTTGGGTAGGATATGTACCGCCATCCTCCTTGGGTAGGATGCCAATATTAATCCTACGTATTCTCCTTGGGTAGGACAACAACCTTAACTTACTAGACAAAACTCTATCATGAAGTCCCTCATTTTTATATCGACTTAATTGCTGGGCCAATGGCGAGCGGGTCATTAGTTAATAGCGCTATTAGGGTTGACAAGCCTCACACCGTGCCGTTCGGACGGGCGTGTACTAATGGATCTGGGCACTTAGTCAATGATGATAGACATTGACGTAGGGCACAACTATTGTTCGTCAGTTGTCGATATGGTAACGGTCTAGTGGTTCACATGGGGAAGCCCCCACTGATTAAGGATATGGTTTGGGAAAACAAGGATACTGGTTAACTAACTCGTGGGTTACGAAACAACTTAAGGTTTTCAAAACAAACTGATAAAACTAAACAACCAACTGTGAACTCGCTCAACTTTGTTGTTGACTCGTTGTTACATGCCTTGCAGGTCGTTAGGTATATATGGAGCTTGCACGAGGAGGCGTGAACGTTGTGGAACATGGATAGTTGTATGCCATGTTAAATATTTGATACATTTGAACTTATACTTTGGTTTTAAACATTATGCTTCCGCTTTCAACTTAAACTATGTTTTGTTTGGACACCAATTATATTGTGTTGGGTTTATGTTTATTTACATGCTTGTTCAATATGATTGGTGGCTTGATCCTGGCCAGTCACGCCTCCATGTAGTGATACTCCGCTTGTGGATTTTTTGGGGTGTGACAGGGCCGGCCCGCCCAACAAGTAGACCAGAATAACTAGCTTCTAGTCCAACTAGCTAGAGCTCCATGTCACACCCCGACCACGTAAAACAACAAATCGTGGCGGAAACGTCGGGGAGTGTAGTAACAGAATCATTGTTTCATAACACATGGAAATTTAAATATTGTTTTATTGATTAAAAGAAATTAAAATGTCTTAACAACAAGGAAGCATAACATAATTAACTAGTCTTGCATCTTTTATTGTCACTAAGGCCCGAGTCTACCTATGTGTAACTTGATCAATCCTATGCATCATTTCCTGAAACACATGTGAAAATAGGTACGTCAGCATAAAAATGCCTGGGAGATATATAGGTTTTATTGATATAGGATTCATGACTTATAAGTTTAGAAAAAGGTGTTTAACAAAAGTCAGTCATGATCCTTGTAAAATGTTTTCTTTTATAATCATAGAAAAGTGATAAGAAATCAGATAATATAAAAGAACAATGCATAATGAAATGAATAACCAAGTAAAATGAGTTTGTATAAAATATGTTGTTTGTAAAAAACAATGCATTTGATAAATTATAATCAAAAGTTATGTTTTGTAAAATAATGCATGCTTTACTGATACAAACATCTATGCGGTAATGTTAAACGTTTACATCCAAGCCTTAAGACTGTAGGATAACCTTAGAGTAAAGGTTATCAAAATGTTTTCGGATTCGGTCATTCCTTCCACCCAAACAAACCTAGGATTCAGGAACGGGAGTTGTCAAGTCCTATGGTACCACTACCTACTACCGAGCGGCATGATCGATGTTAATGAATGTATTAGTTTCGTTAAACAAATCAAATGTTATACCAAATGTTAGCATGTTTTATGAAAATAATGTACCTAGTATGCTAAGTGAACATACAAGGTAGAAATGTAAAGCAATGTGTCCATATGCTACGAGAACATATGCAACAGAAATGTAATGTAAAACAATGTACTAAGTATGCACTAAATGGACATACATAGCAAAACATGCTAGAAATCATGTACTAATAGTGTACTAATGAACATAGCAAGTATAGGATATAAAAACATGAAAAGCACGAAAGTAACAAGTAGGCACATGTGTTTCACCCCAAAATGTTTGAAAAACAGTAAAAGAGGGGACTATGTACTCTCTTGAGGGTGCTTAGAAGTCTTGAACAACAACCAAGCAAAGCTAGAGGGATCACGGAATCAAACGGCACCTAATATAGGTAACTATGTAAATAACCGGACCTAAATCGGGAGATCGGATAGAATGAGGTTATGTAAACCAAATGAGTATAGAAACTCATGTAATATGGTTTAACAAAGCCTATATTCTAAAAGGAAACCTATCCTAAGTGCTTACGACCCGTTACGACCTGTTTAGGTAGCTTACGCTACTCTAACTAGTCCTATGACAAGTAATATATGCCTTAACATGTCTAATATTGTTGCCTAATCAGTTTAGATGTCAAAATTTAGGTTACATATGCTTAAAATGAATTTTGGCGTAAAAAGGGCATTTTTTTTTGGGTAAAGGGTTACCCCGGTGAATCTTATTAAAAAACAATAAGCACAATAGTGCAACTGAAATGTTACACCCCCTCTAGACTTGACATACCAAGACTAGAGAAAAAAAGAAAGCAACCAAAGACAAACCAACACAACCAAAGACACGACTAAACAGACATAGCCCGGCCCAGCCTATACAACCCATTACAGACACACAAAACTATCTAGCCAGGATCGAAATCCAAGTTACTTCTAGGAATGTTCCACTTATGAAGGAGACTTCTGTTCGCAAATCCCTGTCATACCTAAGGCATATAAGCTACCAATCATACAACTAACTAAAAAGGGCATTTTGGTCATTTACCTAAGGTATATAAGCTACCTATCATACAACTAACTAAACGTTGTGACCATAAGGTATAACCTCGGAAGGTTATTCCCTATACAACTATGGTCACCTAATGTGTTTGGTCGGATCCTAATGATCGACCAAAGGGTCGGGTTCGAAAGTCTAAGCGATTGTTTAGATCGCTTACCTTACGACCCTATATAAGCACTATTCCTAAAGTGACGAGCTAAACATGTTAAAACATGCTAGATATGTTAAAACATGTTTAACGAAGTTTGAAAATAGGTTTGGTATATCAAAACAAAGGGTCTTGATACCTAAAAGTAGTTTGGTTACAAAATAAGCAAGAATACGCATTTTGGCCGAAATTACGACTCGTCACTATGCCTAAATAACGTGGTAATCAGTAGGTATAGTCACAAGGGACTATAACCATCGTGATTACGCTCACGTTACAAAGTTCAAACGAACTTCGTGTTGACCATAAACTGGTCATTGCAGAAAGCTAAAAACGCGTAAAAGAACGGAAGAATACTTACAACGGGTCCAAGAATGGAAGTTTGATTCCAAATATTCTCAGGTATGAAGTGAAAATCACCTCAACTTAGAGAAATTTCAGAATCAAGTGTGAGTTGGGAGTGAAATGGGTGGGGGTATTTATAGAAACCCAAGAATCGTTAAGATCGTTACTCGATAAACGAGCATCAATCTGGACCGCCCAAGTGGGCACAAGGTTTTGGAATACTAGGGGTGCCCCAAAACCATCAAATGGTATTGCAAATGTTTCAAAATAGTCCCTAAACTTCAAGATAAATGCTGAAAATGGACCTGCAAATGCTGAAAATGAGTTTCTGCCCAGATGAGGCCGTGGCGTCGTGCCACGACAAAGCCTTATGGTGGTGGCGCAGCGCCACCATGTGCCAGCTCCAGAAACTTTGCCAAAATGGCAGAAATGGTCCCTGCAACACTTTTAAGCCGTTTTTGATGCGTTTAAACCCCGTTAACCTCATTTCAAGGCTCTAAAATGAAGTTTAAGTATAGGGAACAGGAAACATGCTCAAAAATATCCCGGATGTCGGTTCGTTTGGCCGTACGGTTGCGTTATTTGGTTAATTACGACGAAACACGAACGAACGCGAAAAACAATCCAAATTACGCGACGAATGGATTTTTATCAAGCCAATCACTAAAATAAAATATTTTGATGATTAGATAAATTTTTGGATGTCCAGATGTATTCAGAACGTAAGTTATGCGCAAAAATGCAAACTTATGCACTTTTTGACGCTTTTAGTCCCTGAATGACCAAGAAGTTTATTTTTGCGCACCAAACACCTCAAAGCCTATTTCTAAGCTATGTAAAGGATATTTAGGGCATATTTAACTTATGATCAAGTTCTGGAATGTTCGTTACAGTACGAATCGACATACTTTTGCAGTTTATCGAAATTAGTCCTTGTAAGCGAATAAACTTGATTTCGGCATACCAAACCTTCCCAAACTTATTTCTAAGTTATGTTGTAATAACCATAAATTTAAAACCATTATTATTATTATTTATTTTAGTTAATAGGAAACCCTAATTAAGATACTCAAGTGATTCTGCGCAAACCCTAAAATTTTCAGAATTTTCAGAATCAGGATCAGGGCCCCTAAAACTCAGGGGGGGCATTCCCTACTTGACGATTATCCTAAAAACTCGTTGTCAAATTTAAAATTTACGAAACCACTGACTCAGCAGGCCTAGTCCCACGCGTGGCAACCCTATAGTGCTTTGGTGTCCCTTACGGACCGTAACATTGATAGGCTTACGGTCCGTAAGCACCCTTACGAACCGCAACATTGTAAGGCTTACGGTCCGTAAGCAAAGTGAAATTTCGACTATAAATAGCAGACATTGGCACTTGATTCTGGACACAAAAACGACGTTCAAACTCCAAAATTACTCTGAGATTTCATCTGAATACTCTCAAAACACACACAAAAACACTAATTAGCATAGCGGGGTGCTGCAGAACAGGGTATTAACTCGATCGCTATTACGATTCATTGTCCGATCGATCAATGTACTCAATGGATGTTTAAGTGCTGCCCACATTAGGGTGATGCTTTGTCATTAATTGTGATTCCGACCGGATGTTGAGTGCCACCCGAATTGGGTGAATACTCTGTCCTTCGTTGTGAATCCGATGGATGTTTAAGCATCGCACTTTGTCATTCGTTGTGAGGGTTGATCTCGTGAGTTATCGTAAATGCTGTATTAAGTTACTAACCTAGTTGTGTGCATGTTATTTAAATTAGGTTAAAAGACTAATCAGTAGTCTAAACTCTGCCCGTATAAATCTGAAATATTATCACAAGGTAGCATCACTTTGGAATTATTAAGGTACGGATCCTTACCCCACTCCTTATTGCTTCATATTCAAATTGTCATAAACCCGTTAAATTCATATATCTTTTAAAACTCCTCACGTCTTTGATTATCGATTCATTTGACAGTCCGTTGGATTCCTATTCTAATCATAACTTTGGATTTAGCTTTCTTGTCATGCGATAGTATTATGTTAGTTGTATTCATTATCGCATGTTCCAATATATGTTACATCTTGTTATGAAAAATATTTTGATAAGTTATGTGAATAAGACCATTTGTACTCTGATACCCTGAGTATCGCTTCTCGTGGAGTGTCCCACGAGCATGTTGTTGCGGCATCGACATCATGTGCTCCATCCGTGACGGAGAGATCAGTTCACGGCGTCTCTTAAGTACAAGTGTGGTACATATAAGCTATTAGGAGGCGTATGGATCGATCCTAGGATTTAAGTTAAGGAGGTGGATAGCGGGTATGCCAACTCACCATCTCGTGTGATAATTATGTAGGAGTAGCTACCTGTGTATTGTCACGTTTTAAGTTTGGTCATGGGTACATCCGTATGATATGATTATGAAATTACGTTACTTGCATCGTATCATTTTTGCATAAAGTTCCATCCGGATAACATTTCATATAAAGCGTTATGTGTTATTTGAGCCTATTATTCCGTACTGAGCATTTGGCTCATTCCGTAAAAAATTTTTATATACAGGTCAGCAGGTTACTTTGGGCGGGGAAAAGAGAGAAGAGTAAAGCCTAGGAATAAATCTGAAGATGTTAGTTAATTAAGTCGAATATCTCCGTTTGTATATTAACCTTAAGTTTAATTGTCGTGTGGTTGTATCCTTGTTAAATAAATAAATGGAATTATGACTTTTGTTTATGATACCACTGTTATTGTGACACGTCAGCCCTTCGGGGTTGGGGTGTTACAGCTATGGTATCAGAGCAAAGGCTCTTTCCTGTAGAAAACTTGAAGATAGTAATTAAAACCTGTGAGGAATGGGTAGATATCTATGATATGATTCCACTTGGTCTCTTATTTTGTTTAACTCCTATATCTATTCTTATAGATGCCTCCTCGTCGTCCGCTACATAGGAGTACTCGTACTAACCATGTACGTAACAACACTTCTTCTAATGAGACTCCAGTTGATCCAAACGTAATTAATGCTATCAACCAGGCTGTTGCCGGGTTGCTTCCAAACCTTGTTGCTCAAACAGCTGAGGCCGTTATTCAACAAACTCGTCATCCAGAACGTAATAACACGAATCCAATCTCTGGTGAAGAAATTCGTGAGAATACCACGAACCATACTACCTATAGTATAGACACATGGATCGCTAAATTCCAAAAACAAAAGCCGAAGTCCTTTAGTCACGCTACTAATCCCGTCAAAGCAAGAAACTGGATAGCTCATGTTGAAAAGATCTTCGGAGTCCTTGGAGTTCCGGAGCAATACAAAGTTAGATTAGCTACATACAAACTTGAAGATGACGCACAAACTTGGTGGGAAGGATATAAGCAAGTCAAAGGAGGGGATGATTTTGACGCTAATCTTTCATGGGTCGACTTTCGTACCATCTTTTACGACAAGTATTTTTCTATCGCCGATAAAGAAGCTTATATCGTGATTTTTTATCTCCATGAACTATAACAAATGCAGGGTTTCACAACATCCTTCTGTTAGCAGATTAGGGAAAACCCTAAACTCTCTCTCCTTTAGGCGATTCTTGTTCTTCACCATGAATCCTTCTGTTTTTCTTCGTAATCTGATGCATACAGTCTGTGATTAGAGTTTTGTCTTTCAAAACACTATAACGAACTTGTTAGCATTAGTGATCGATCCAAAACTAGGGTTTATTTTCTTTTTTTCTTCAATCGCTGCCTTAGCAATCTTATCGATTCTCTGATTTATTAATCTGGGTGTTATTGATTGCGGTTAGCTGAGACTAATTTAGCTAGATTGATAACTCTGGGTTAATCGATTAAGGGGTGAGATTGGATTCTAGGGTTTAAATGATTAGGGTTTTGTTTTTCGCTGTTTTTGGTTTCTGGTTTTCGCTTTGTTCTTTTGCATGGTTTTCTGTTGTTTTGGTATTTGAGAGAGTGGTCTTGATTGGCATGGATGAACGTAAGAAATCTGAGGGAAACGTGCATGATGGTAGATTCAAGCCGCCATTACCGTATCAAGGAATAGCTAGCCGGGTAGTGAATATCGAAGGGAATGTGTTTGCTCCGCGTAGAGGGGTTGTTAGTTCTGATCCGAAACTTTTTAATGTTATTGATGAATTATCGAAGATCACAGTTCCAGTTAGTCCGGAAAATATCGAGCCTGTACTCCCAAATCTGGATAAGTCCAATACCGTTCAAGGTCAGTCATATGCAGAGAAGCTTGCTACAGCTAAACCTACTCAGAAGGTAAACTTTCGCTTCATGGAAAATTCTAAAGCTGTGGAGGGTGTTGATGCTGATGTTACCATTCCAATTGCTTCAGTTAAGCAAGTTCAGGATAGATTTCAAAATGTGTTATTTGGCTATTTTCTGGGGAAAAGGTTAGCATTTCCTGTAGTAGATTATTTTGTGAGCCATAGGTGGGATAAATATGGGTTACAAAAGTGTATGATGAATGGTAAAGGGTTTTTCTTTTTCAAGTTTACCTCAAAAGATGGTATGGAACAAGTATTGCAAGATGGTCCGTGGCTTATTAGAAATATACCATTGTTCCTAAAACAATGGTCGCCAAACACTGAACTTAAAAAAGAAGAATTAAAAAAGATACCAGTTTGGGTTAAGATGCATGATGTGCCGTTGGCTGCATATACGGAGGAAGGGCTTAGTTTGATTGCTTCTAAAATAGGAGCCCCTAAGGTGCTAGATAATGAAACAACAAAAATGTGTTTGGACTCGTGGGGAAGGAGTAGTTATGCAAGAGCTATCGTAGAATTAGATGCTGAAAAGGAGTTAAAAGAAAATGTAACGGTGGCTATCCCAAATGTTGAAGATGGAGGTTTCATTAAGAGTATTATTAGGGTGGAATATGAGTGGAAGCCTCCAAGGTGCAACTCGTGCAATGTGTTCGGCCATGGGGCTGAGGAATGTCCAACTAATGTTCATCAGAAAACGGATAAGGGAGTTAATGAGAAAGAGTATGTTGATGATCAGGGATTTAAAAGTGGAAATAATAGGAGAAAGGGGGCCAAAAATCAGTTTAATGTTAAAGATAGGCAGCGATTTATATATAGGCCAAAGAAACCAACCGAAAAGGTTGACAAACAACCTGAAAAGGTGGATGTTGTTAAACCGAGTTCAGCTAATGGTCCGAAAATTCATACTAGCAATACTTTTGGTGCCTTGAACGATGTGGATGATGATTGGGTTTCGGAAGCTGACGAGGTAAGGGTTAATGATGAGATAGGGGGGTATAATTTCTTAGATGGTTCGCAACCGTGTACTTCGACTAAAACAGGTGCAAGCACACCTGCACAGGGGGTTATAAATGGATAGTATAGCCGCATGGAACATTAGGGGTCTGAACCATCCCCTAAAACAAAAGGAGGTTCGGAATTTTATTACTGATAATGGGTTGCAGGTTTTGGCTATTTTGGAATCTCATGTTAAAGTTGTGAATCTTGACTCGGTTTGCAAGAATGTTTTCAGGAGTTGGAATTGGACTTCCAACGGGAGTTTGTGTAACAAAGGTACTCGAATTGTGATAGGCTGGAATGAGGATAATGTTGATGTTATGGTGTTGCATGCTACTGATCAAGTTATTCATGTTCAAGTTATATTTAAGAAAGATAAATCTATGACTAATGTGTCGTTTGTGTACGCGAGCAATAGTGACCAAGAAAGAAAGAAGCTTTGGGATTCTCTAAGGATGCATAAGGGAGTGGTTCGCTCGAACCCGTGGATAATCATGGGGGATTTCAATGTGGTGCTGAACTTAGAAGATAAGTGTTTCGGGTCTTCTACTATTACGGCTGCAATGAAAGATTTCAATGATTGTGTAAATGTTCTTGAAGTTTTTGATATTAGAGCTCATGGTATACATTTTACTTGGATTCAACGTCCAAAGAATGGTGTTGGGATTCGGAAGAAGTTAGACAGAATATTGGTAAATGTTAATTTTGTGGATTCCTTTGTGGATGCTTATGGTGTGTTTCTTCCGAATGGGATTTCAGATCATTGTCCAGGTGTAGTAAAAATCCGTATGGCCACTCCAAATAAACCAAAACCATTTAAGTTCCCTAATTTTTTAACACATAAGAAAGATTTTATGGAGGTGGTGAATAGTGGGTGGGCCGTGGAAGTGATGGGGGTTCCGATGTTTCGTGTAGTCAAAAAGCTTAAGGGGTTAAAGCATCCATTGAGATTGTTATTGCGAAAACAAGGAAATCTCCATAAGAAAGTAATAGACTTGAAAGCTGAGCTGGAGAATCTTCAGAGTTCGTTGGATGGTGATCCTTTCAATACAGCAATTAAAGAAGCCGAGGGTATTTGTCTAAAGAAATATTTGGAAGCAACGTTAGATGAAGAGAGATTCTTGAAACAGAAAGCAAAGCAAAAATGGCTTGAGGCAGGTGACTCGAATACGGCGTTTTTCCACAATATGGTGAAGTGTAGGAATCATGTAAATAAAATAAATGTTATTAAAGACACCTCGGGGAAAATGTATGAAGGAGTGGAGGTTTCTACGGCATTGGTGAATCATTTTCGTGGGTTTCTTGGAACAAATGGTGGTATGGTGAGTAGGGTTAGCCGTGATGTTTTCTCTACTAAACTGAATCCCCTCGTGGCTAGTTCTATGTGTCGGCCAGTAACTCCAGATGAAGTCAAGAATGCTATTTTCTCAATTAGTGAAAACAAGGCGCCGGGACCGGATGGTTTTACGTCTGAATTCTTTAAAAAAGCTTGGTCAACGGTTGGTGGTGACGTTTCAGCGGCGGTGATTGATTTTTTTGTCACAGGTAGAATGCTTCAAGAGGTTAACCACACGTTTCTAGCTCTTATTCCCAAAGTTACTACTCCCGAAGTGGTTATGGATTACAGGCCTATATCGTGTTGCAATGTGGTCTACAAGACAATTAGTAAGATAATTACAAGCCGGATTCTTGAAGGGTTAAAGGATATTATAAGCATCAATCAATCGGCTTTTGTTCCGGGTAGGAGAATCTCTGATAATATTCTCCTAACTCAGGAGCTTATGCATAATTATCATCGTTCAACGGGTCCACCTAGATGTGCTATGAAAGTGGATATTCAAAAAGCCTACGATACAGTTGATTGGAGGTTTCTTCGGGATATTCTTCATGGGTTTGGCTTTCGGCCTATTTTTATCTCATGGATAATGGAATGTGTCACGACTTCTTCGTTTTCTTTAAGTATAAATGGGAATATACATGGTTATTTTAAAGGTAAACGTGGATTACGTCAAGGAGATCCAATGTCTCCTTATCTTTTTACTATGGTGATGGAGGTGTTATCTTTGATTCTTTCAAACGCTGCTGAGATGGATGCATCCTTTAGATTCCATAACAAGTGTGAGAAGCAAATGATCATTAACTTATGTTTTGCTGATGACCTCTTCCTTTTCGCTAGGGGTGATGTTGGCTCGGTAAAGGTCATTGTGCGATCATTAAAGGAGTTCCAGGAAGTTTCAGGTCTGATTCCTAGTAATGCAAAGAGCACAATATTTTATTGTAATGTCTCAAGCTCGGCTAAGGCCAGAATTGCTCAGCTTGTTCCATTCGAGGAGGGGAAACTCCCAATCAAGTATCTTGGAGTTCCTTTGCTGGCATCGAGACTTTTAGTCAAAGATTGCAAGGTTTTGGTGGAGCGTATGAGTAAACGGATTGTTGATTGGAAAAACAGGTTCCTGTCGTTCGCTGGTAGACTCCAACTTGTGATATCGGTGCTATCGTCTATACATGTTTATTGGGCGTCAGTGTTCATTCTTCCGGTTAGTATAATAAAGGAGCTAGAATGCAAAATGAAATGGTTCCTTTGGGGTCAAGGTAACCTATCTAAAGGAAGAGCTAAAGTAGCGTGGAAAGAGGTTTGCTTACCAAAACTCGAGGGGGGATTGGGGATACGCCGTATATCCGATGTAAACAAATCTTTAATGGCGTATCATCTTTATAGTCTTCTAGCGGGTAGAGAGTCTTTATGGACTAACTGGGTTCGTAACTATAGGATGCGTGGCCGTAGTTTATGGGATGTCCCGGTGCAAGCTAACTCCCCTTGGGGTTGGAAGAGGCTAATGAAATGCAGACATGTTTTTCGGGATTTTTTGTGGTATAAAATTGGAAACGGTCAGAATGCTTTTCTTTGGTTTGACAAATGGAGTGCTGAATGTCCGCTTGAAAATGTTGTTACTCATCGTCAAATGGCCAGATACGGGTATTCTATTAAATCTAAAGTTGTTGATGCGATGCACAATGGAGAGTGGGCTTGGCCAGAAGAATGGAGGACGGTATACCCGTCCTTGTTTCAGCTTCGATCATTGACCCTATCGTATACTAAAGATAAAGTTTTGTGGATGAGCTCGGAGGGTAAACTTCTTCCTTTCTCGTCTAGGGAGGTGTGGGAGTCTATTCGTACTCGAAGACAGCCGGTGGATTGGTCAAAGGTGGTTTGGTCATCGTTTAATATTCCAAAACATGCATTTTTTATGTTGGCTTATCTTCAGGAGGAAACTTTGGACACAAGATCGTATGCTAAAATGGCAGCATAGAGTTACGGGTTCTATGAACCAAATGTGTTGTTTATTGTGTTACGCGGATATAGAGACACATGATCATCTATTTTTTCAATGTAATTATTCGAGATCTGTGTGGCATAGTGTGCGGAACAAAGTTGACATGAACTCGGTTCAGGAATCGTGGGATGAAATCACGAGTGGGCTGATTCAGAGAGCAAAGTCTAAAGCAATTTATGCGGTGGGTAGCAGATTGCTTGTTGCAGCGACGGCTTACACCATATGGAATGAAAGAAACTCGAGATTCTTTAGTAACAAGTTGAGGCCTCCGGAGAAGATTGTTGAGATTATTATAAACATGGTGAGAATGAAATTAATATCCTTCAAGTTCAAACCAACAGCAAATGTTAAGCGCTTTTTGGAGGAGTGGAAGCTGAACAAGGAAGACCTTCTTGAAGATTGAAGACCATGTTTCTAGTTTGTGTTTTATTCTAGTATTGGTTGTTTTCTATGGTTGTTTCTTGTTTACTCTTTAGCGGTATGCCGTTAAGAGAACTAGGGGGCTTTTGCTAGCCTTCCTACTTGGTTTTATTGTTTGTTATAAAAATCACCGGGGTAACCCTTTACCCAAAAAAAAGAAGCTTATATCAGGGAGTATGCAGTGATTCGACAGGGGAGTGATGAACCAGCCTCTGAGTTCATTACTCGATTTTCAAGGTTGGCTAGTATTGTAGGAGAAGTTGCAGGATCAGCAGAAGTCCAGGCAGAAAAATGCAAGTGGGCAGTCAATGATCGAATTAGGAAGTCTATCATGTATATGAAATTTAAGGATATCACCGAAGTTGCTGATGCAATCAAAACTTTTGAGGTCGAAAGGAAAGAATTTTTATCTCGAACTGGGGATAATAAGAAGAGAAATAGGGAAGGACAATTTAAGCAGGAAATCGGCCAATCATCCACTACGCCACAGAATCAAGACCAC
Source organism: Helianthus tuberosus (assembly GCA_030545235.1). Classification (NCBI taxonomy): domain Eukaryota; kingdom Viridiplantae; phylum Streptophyta; class Magnoliopsida; order Asterales; family Asteraceae; genus Helianthus; species Helianthus tuberosus. Next base: position 110,404,639 of record CM060423.1, read on the forward strand.
AAAGTGCAAGGAAATCAAAACTCTGGAAATCAGGCACGTCCATGGCAACCTAGACTGCAAAACCCGAGGCCTGCTCAAAACCAGATTCAGTTGTATGCAGAACCTATTAGAAATCAACCACTGAATCAACATGTCAACCCGAATCAGATTACATATCCTCTATGTAATACTTGTGGTAAGCGACATCAGGGCATATGTCACCGAAGTACAGGAGCATGCTTTAGATGTGGCCAAACTGGACACATGATCAAGGAGTGTACAAAGAAAGACACTAGGAAGAATAACCGACCAAACGTTACACCACCCAATGTTGGAGGAAGTGTTTTCGCACTTTCTGCTACTGATGCTGCTAATGCCCCAGGTACTGTGTCGGGAACCCTTCAGCTTGGTGAACGTAGTATCTATGTGTTATTCGATACAGAAGCGACCCATTCTTTAGTATCCCACTCATTTACTAAGTACCTTCCGATAAGACCAACTCTCTTAAATCATACTTTAACCATTTCCACTCCCATGGAAAATTCATCCGTAATCACTTACGTATATAAAGATTGTCCGATCCGTATTGAATGTATTGTGTGTAAGGCAGACCTATTTCCAATACATATGTGTGACTTTGATGTTATTCTAGGGATAGATTGGTTGTCTCGACATCGAGTAACTATAGATTGTCATTCTCGCCGTGTTATTTTCGGTAATCTTCATCATCCTGATATTATATATCAGGGAAGTCAAGCTCATAAATCTCTTAAAATTATCTCCGCATCCAAAGCTCGAAAATTCATATCAAACGGCTGTGCTGGATTCCTAACATCGATTAAGGATACTTCTGCTAGTGTTAATAGTATCGATAGCCATCCCGTTGTCCGTGAATATCCTGATATATTTCCGGATGAACTACCGGGATTACCACCCGACCGTCAGGTAGAATTCACCATCGACTTGATCCCTGGTGCCGAACCTATTTCTAAAGCTCCATACTGTATGGCTCCAATGGAACTGAAGGAGTTGAAGGAACAATTGCAAGAATTGTTAGATTTAGGATTCATAAGACCCAGTGTTTCACCTTGGGGTGCTCCGGTCTTATTTGTGAAAAATAAAGACGGTAGTATGCGTTTATGTATTGACTACCGAGAGCTGAACAAGATTACTATTCGTAATCAGTATCCTCTGCCTCGCATTGATGATCTCTTTGATCAACTTCAGGGGGCTCAGTTCTTCTCAAAAATCGACCTGAGGTCCGGGTATCATCAGTTAAAGATCAAAAATGATGATGTTCCCAAGACCGCCTTTCGTACTTGTTATGGTCATTACGAATTCTTGGTTATGCCCTTTGGGCTAACTAATGCACCCGCAGTCTTCATGGATTTGATGAATCGCGTATTTCACAAATTCCTAGATAAATTCGTTATTGTTTTTATCGATGACATTCTGGTATATTCTAAGAGTCATGAAGAGCATGAAGCACATCTACATGCAGTACTTGGAACCTTGCGGCATGAAAAGTTGTACGCTAAGTTTTCCAAATGTGACTTTTGGCTTAGCCAAGTAGCATTTCTAGGTCATGTCATATCAGCAGAGGGAATTATGGTAGACCCAACAAAGGTTGAAGCTATTACAAAATGGCCAAGACCCACTTCTGTTACCGAAATACGAAGTTTCTTAGGTCTTGCTGGCTATTACCGAAGATTTGTTGAAAGATTCTCGGTAATTGCTTTGCCACTCACAAAACTCCTAAGGAAAGGGGTGAAATACTCATGGAATGAGGAACAAGAGAAAAGTTTTGAAGAATTGAAGAAACGACTCGTATCCTCTCCGATACTCGCTCTCCCTTCTGGATCAGGAGGTTACCAAGTCTATAGTGATGCCTCAAAGAAAGGATTAGGTTGTGTGTTAATGCAACATGGGAAGGTTATCGCTTATGCCTCTCGTCAGTTAAAGCCTTATGAAGTTAACTACCCTACACATGATTTAGAACTAGCCGCAGTCGTCTTTGCACTTAAGATTTGGCGACACTATCTGTATGGTGAAAGTTGTGACATTTTTACCGACCATAAGAGCCTCAAGTACATATTCACCCAGAAAGAGCTAAATATGAGGCAAAGAAGGTGGTTAGAACTTTTAAAAGATTACGACGCAAATATTCAATACCATCCAGGCAAAGCCAATGTTGTAGCTGACGCGTTGAGCCGAAAGAATTCCGGGACTATATCTTGCTTACAAATTCAGCCTCTTATTAGGAGGGATCTCGAAAGAATGAACATTTGGCTTCAGGTTAGTAAATCTGATGGATATCTAGCTAGAATGCAGATTGAACCCGACCTCATATCACGGATCAAAGATGCACAGAAGCAAGATGGAGAACTTTGGGCAATTATGCAAAATCTTGAGGTGGGTAAGCAATCTGAATTTCGTATAGACCATCATGGGGTGATTTGGTGCGGTAAAAGACTTTGTGTACCCGATGACTCCACCCTTCGTGAGTCATTGTTAGCCGAAGCTCACAGCTCACCATTTTCAATTCACCCAGGATCTACTAAGATGTATCGAGACTTAAGACAGAACTTCTGGTGGAATGGTATGAAGGAAGACGTTGCTCGATATGTAAGTAAATGCCTCACTTGCCAACAAGTGAAAATTGAACACAAACGAGCAAGCGGTCTGTTGCAGCCATTGGATATTCCCATATGGAAGTGGGATGAGATCACCATGGATTTTGTTACTGGTTTGCCTAAGACATTCAGGAAGAATGATGTGGTATGGGTTGTTGTCGATAGATTGTCGAAGTCAGCACATTTTCTACCAATTCAGCAAGGATTTTCGGTTAATAAGTTATCCGAAATATTTCTTCAAGAAATTATTCGACTCCATGGCACACCATCTTCCATTGTTTCCGATAGAGACCCACGTTTCACCTCACGATTTTGGAAAGGTTTTCAGGCAGCTTGGGGTACACGACTGAAGTTTAGTACGGCTTTCCATCCACAAACAGATGGGCAGTCAGAACGTACGATTCAGACCTTGGAAGACATGCTCCGAGCATGTGCACTTGAATGGTCTGGAAACTGGGATGAATATCTATGCCTTGTTGAGTTCGCTTACAACAATAGTTGGCAAGCAAGTATTGGCATGGCACCTTTTGAGCTTTTGTACGGTCGGAAATGTCGAGCACCGATATGCTGGGATGAAGTTGGAGAAAAGATTATTGAAGGGCCAGAACTAGTTCAGATTACAAATGAAAAAGTCACTATGGCACGAGAAAAACTGAAAGAAGCTCAGAGCAGACAAAAGAGCTATGCAGATCAAGATAGACGACCACTCGAATTTAAAATTGGTGACCACGTATTCTTAAAGGTATCACCTTGGCGTGGCGTTCGTAGATTTGGAATTAAAGGGAAACTTAGTCCTCGTTTCATCGGTCCGTTTGAAATCCTTGAAAGAATTGGAGAAGTGTCATATCGACTGGCTTTACCTCCTCAACTCTCTCACGTTCATAACGTTTTTCATGTCTCCTCGTTAAGAGGATATAATTATCATCCACTCCATGTCATTAGTTATCCGTTACTTACAATTCACGAAGATTTGTCCTACGAAGAGGAACCAGAAGCCATCTTAGATCGACAAGAAAAGGTTTTGCGTAGGAAAGTAATTCCGTTTGTTAAAATTCTCTGGAAAAATCACTCTGAACACGAAGCAACATGGGAATCTGAAGAATCAATTCGCTCTCTATACCCTAATCTATTCTCGCAATAGAATTTTAGTCAAGATAACGGTAAACCTTGCTCTTTGATCTATGTTCAATTGTTTCTTCTTATGGTCATTCATGCTTTACCTTATGTGAATATATCTTAGTTATGATTAAGTATGTTTATGTAGGAAATATCAGTACCAATAGTCACTCTTGTTATCTGTAAGTCTATGTTGATTTTCTATGTTATTAAGATACGTAGTGAAAAAAACCATTAGGGCTAATTGACAATTATAGTCATGAACGTAATTATGAATTTCAGATACACATGTGTGTTTAGGAGATTCTTGTTATATAAGTTAGTAACTCTGCTATGAAAGTTCCGTTTCCGTTACTTATGTCACACCCCCAAAATCCACCATGCGGGGTATCACCGCTTGGAGGCGTGACGTGACCAGTGTGACACCTGTGTCACTTCAACCATCAAACAAATGCCAAACCAATGAAATATTATATTTCATACTTGGGATTTGTAAAAATATGTGTATCGTTTACACATATCAATTCTTGTTCGATTTCAAACTCTATATCGCTTTCTGGAAGGTTATACGCGCTCGGATGCGTAAATATAACCCGTTTAATGCAACAAACACTCCGAAATAGTGACATAGGCTTAACATATCTTAAATAACCTTTACATAACTTAGAAATAAGTTTTGAAGGCTTTGGTATGGCAAAAACAAGTTAATTCGCTTACAGGGACTAAACTTGACAAACTGCGAAAGTATGCCAATTTGAACTGTAACGAACATTCCGGAACATGACCATAAGTTAAACATACCATAAATATCCTTTACATAGCTTAGAAATAGGCTTTGAGGGGTTCGGTGTGCTAAAATAAACTTTTAGGTCATTCAGGGACTAAAAGTGTCAAAAAGTGCACAAGTTTGCATTTTCGCGCATAACTTACGTTCTGAATACATCCGGACATCCAAAAATTTATGTAAGCATGACTATATTTTATTTTAGTGTTCGCCATAAGAAAAATCCATTCGTCGCGTCATTTGGATCGTTTTTCGCGCTTATGCGCATTCCGTAGTAAATATGCGAACATCGCGTTCGTATGACCAAACGAACCAACACCCGGCATATTTTTGAGCATGTTTCATGTCCACAATATTTAGGCATCATTTTAGGACCTTAAAGTTGGCTTTACGGGCCTTAGAAGTGTCGGAAATGGGCTTAAACACGTGCAGGGACTGAAACTGTCATTTCTGAAACTTGGTTCTGATCTGTGACTGCTAGGCGGCCCGCCTCAGTTCCTGAGCATCCTTAGGCGGCCCGCGAGGCACCTTCTGACCAGGTTAAATGTTTCTAACAGCAGATTGCAGCTGTTTGATCCTCCTCCACACATTCCCAATCGTCTAGTCAGCGGATAAGGATCATTTTTAGCTACCATGAGTTTCCGACAAGTGTACGCCTTGGATCATGGCACGTTTTCCATGAAACGATCCTAACGGTGGACCGTTTACTATAAATACCCCACCCCACAACTTCAAAACCCACTAGAATTTTGATCTTGGAAACTCTAAGTTGAAACCATTGTTTCATACCTGAGATTCTTGGATCGAGATTAGCATTCGGGGACCCTTCGTAAGTATTCTTTCGTTCTTTTATTGCTTTTCGAGTCTTTTCGAGTCTGAAAGTCAAACTTTGTTTGACTTTCTGCGTTGACCAGTTTATGGTCAATGCGAAGTTCGTTTGAACTTCGCAACGTGATTGTAATCACGATGGTCATAGTCCCTTGGGACTATGCCTACTGATTACCACGTTGTCTAGGGTCGTAGGGTAAGCGATCTGATAAATCGCTTATACCTTCGAACCCGACCCAGTTTGGTCGATCATTAGGATCCGACCAAATACATTAGGTGACCATAGTATATAGGGAATAACCTTCCGAGGTTATACCTTATGGTCACATCGTTTGAGTAGTTGTATGATAGGTAGTTTATATGCCTTAGGTAAATTACCAGAATACCCTTTTCATGTATAATTGGTAATTAAGCATATGTAACCTAAACTTTTGTCACATAACTGATTATGTAACATGTTTAGGCATATAACACTTGTCATAGGACTAGTTAGACGGTCCGAACGCGTTTCACGCGAACGACGCGTTAAAGTAGCATAACCTACCTAAACGGGTCGTAATGGGTCGAAAACAATTAGGTTAGGTTTCATTTAGTATGTAGGCTTTGTTAAACCATATGACACGAGTCTCTATACTCGTTTGGTTTACGAACCCTCATTCTATCTAAATCCTCCGATATAGGTCCGGTTTATTAACATAGTTACCTATATTAGGTGCCGTTTGATATCCGTGATCTCTAGCATTGTTTGGTTGTTACACAAGGACTCCTAAGCACTCTCAATGTGAGTACATAGTTCCCCTATTTTACTGTTTTCCAAACTGTTTTGGGGAGAAGCATGTGTACCTATCTGTTACTTTCATGTTTTCCAAAAGTATAATTGATTATACATGTTATTACTTATCTATTGACAAATTGAATGACTATCTATGATTTAAGCATTAATTTCTCAAAGAACATAAAATAACAATGTTGAATTGTACTTATTTTATGTTCACCAGACCGATTGTTAGTATGATATAGCGCTATAGGATTTGACACCCCATTCCTGTTGTCATGGAATGTCTGAAACCAATTTGTTGCTCCATCCAAATAGGGATTGCCTTTGTGGTATTTCTATAGTCTCAAAGGTGTATTTTGATGCACCAGGTCTGAATGAATTCTCAAATCACACTATTAAAGTATAGTTTGATATACTCTCATGTGTGGTATTGTACAAAACCAACATATATTTTGTTAATCATCCAAAGCATATTTTGATATGTTATTTACAAAACCAAAACATAGTTTAATATGTTATTTATCACATCTAAAGCATATTTTGATATGTTATTTATGAAACCAAAACATAGTTTAATATGTTACTTACAAATCCATAGTATATTTTTAATATGCTACTATAAGGTTATTTGTTTAATCTTACATTTATTTATACAAATCACATTGGTTACACATTACATGATTTACATCTTGACATAAACATTTGACACATTATTCAATACGTTTGGCAATTGGTTTAAACATAGACATCTTACATTGTTTGGTTTGGTTTGAGTAAGTGATTTGAATAACGAGGCGTGTGTAATATGATACAAGCATGGTGGATACGCCGCTGGTACTTCCTATATATAAGTGTTTGTATGGTATTACATATTGTATCGTTATCTGAATCATTTCAGTTTGAGACATATAACATTTTATACAAATAACATACTTTTTACAATACATTGTTTTACAAGCAACTTATCTTATACAAACTCATTTTACAATGGTTATTCAATTAACCATACATTATTCTCTTATTTATACATATCATCTGATCTTATTGCTTTTCAAATGATTTACAAGACAAATCAAATTACAAGGTTCATGACTAAACATTTTCTTAAACATAAGTCATGAATCTTATTTCACAAAACCTATGTATCTCACAGGCATTTTTATGCTGACGTACCTATTTTTACACATGTTTCAGGTACTGCTTTGCAATGATTGTTGATACATGCTACATATAGGATGGACTCGTGCCTTAGCAACTTTAAAACTTGGAAGATTATAGTTGTACTTATTTGATTGTACTAAAACAATGAGTTCATTTATTCAATAAAACAGAATTTATTTATGCCATGGTTATGAAACAATAATTCTGTTACAACACTCCTCGACGTTTCCGCCACGTTGGTTGCTTTACGTGGTCGGGGTGTGACAACCAGGATCGAGCCACCAATCATATTGAACAACGTAATTAAGTAAATAGACCAACCGCAATACGATTGGTGACCAAAGCTAGTTAACCTTGTTTGGTTTAAACAGCGGAAGCATAAACGTAAAGTTCAAAACATAAGTTCGCAGTTCATAAGTTTAAAGTCCAACACTTAGGTTTAATAAGTTCATGATGTTTTAAATATTAAACACTGGACATAACCGTCCGTACACCACAACGACTCCTTCCTCGTGCAAGCTCCAAGTGTTTAGCGACCTGTAAGGCATGTAACAACTAGTCAACAACAAAGTTGAGTGAGTTCACGTTTGGTTGTTTGGTTTTAAGTTGTTTCTGAAAAACGTGGTTTGACTTTCGTTGGCTTATTTGCCGTGGGGGTTACCCCGTAGTTGAAAGTATGTTTAACCATATCCTTTTTCTTTACCCAATCCATAACCATGATCAGTGGGGGTTTTCCCCGTTTGAACTACTAGACGGTATGATATCGACTGCTACGCAAATAAGTTGTGCCCTATATCAGTGTCTATCATCACTGACAATCTGCCATAGTCCATTAGTACACGCCCGTCCGACTGGCACGGTGTGAGGTTTGTTAAACCTAATAGCGCTATTAACTAATGACCCGCTCGCCATTGGCCTCGGCGATTAAGTCGATATAAATTGAGGGACTTCATGATAGAGTTTTGTCTAGCTAGTTTTAAGGTTGTTGTCCTGCACCAGGAGGACGAACGTACATATTCTGCACCAGGAGAATTCGTAGGATTAATAATGGCATCCAATCTATAGAGGATGGCCGTACATATCCTACCCAAGGAGGATATGTAGATTTAGTTTTAATTTCTTTAACCCATTCCCAAACCACCGGGAATCCCATGCCTTAGAAAGTGTGTGAACTCACCTCGGTTTGCTCGGTTAGATTCTCAATATAGCTAACAGTCAAGGTCGGTCAATCACGTCCTAGTATGATTTACCAGTTAGTCATTTAGTGGCTTTCAAATAGAACACAAAGTTCCTACACGTATCTATCACATAACATGCATTACTTTAACTGTTTATGCCCGTCCATTCCCCACTCAAAATCAAACATACGATAATGCACATAACATATATAACATGTCTAATCATTCACAGATAGCATACTCGACATTTAGACACGCAAGTCACAACTTATGTTAATTCAACATTAATACTCAAAACCGGCTGTTTTCGGACATTTAAATAAAATAGTTAGATTATTCCAAAAATTCCCAAATTTTTATAGAATGTCATAAACATTCCATATTTTATTGTGTAAAAATATCGGGGTCCGGTTCATTACCCACATTTTATAAAAATTCATATTCGGGACCGAACTCAGATTTATGTATTTCTGACCACAGTCCACGAAACAATTTATTAAAAATTCATCGAATGTCCGATTTACGAAATTCTAGTGGGGTAATTACAAATACTTCAGTTGTCATCTACAGTAAAATTTTCATGGTCCGATTGATCACAAAACTCAGGTTATGACTGAAAGTACGACACCCATTTATTGCTGTCAAAATTCAGCTTAAGTTGCTGTTACAAATTAACACTTTAAAAATAGTAAACGAAGTCCAAAAATTACGATTCTGGTGCCATTAGAACCGTATTTCATAATAACATATTTTAGATTTGAAATATCGGTTTTTCGTTGAGTTTAAGACCTGTTTACAGCCAACTGAAGTTGGCTGTAAAACCGGGACAGATTCTGTTTTTCAGTGTTTAACCTTCTAAATCATGTTCGATCTATTTCGTTAACAAGTTAATTAATCACAACAACATTAACCATCAATATAAATCAGCAAAACATCAGATAATCATCCAATAATCATAATCACACAAGATCTACATGATTTACACTAATATTCGTCCATTAACCACCTTGTTCATTACTTTAGTAAACTTTTAGACTTTGATCTTATATGTTCATAATTTTTAACCGACGAAACTCTTATTAACCACTCTAGACAAGATCAAGAAGATGTTTAGAGCAACTTACTACTAGCTCGAGGCTAGGGAAGATTCTAGTCGAAAATCGAGTGGATAAAAGCAATAGGGTGAGGTCCTTCGTGTTCCGAATGCACCAAGCTTCCTCGTATGTGATCCTTAACGCTTGTATGGACTTGGAATGTGAAGATCAAAATCGAAAAATGGATGGATGTGGGTGTGTGTGTTCGGCCGAGAGCCAAAGAGAGGGAGAGAGTGTGTGTGTTTGTGAGTTGTGGTTAAGGTTATGTTGTGTTAAGACTAGAACTTATAGACAATTCTCAAGTTAATTGTCCAAAGGATTATGTGTCTACTTGATATTAGACACATGGATTATTATAATCAAATAAAGGACGAGGGGTGTCACCATATGGTGACCGAACTCGGTTTGGGGGGGGGGGGTATTTGGTTAGTTTCCAACTAGATAGTTAAGCATTAGTTAAGTTAAGTGAAGGTTAACTCGGTTACTTATGCATTATGCGTTATAGCGGGTGTGAGGGTATTCAAGGACCCTAGCTGGCTCAGAAAAAGATAAACAATGTGAATGGCAATATTTTTAGGTTCCGGGTAAAGTCCGGTTGTTCGGTTCGACACTGTTCCGATAAACTGCTTAATTAATCCGTATAGCGTCCTACTTATATATTTTTGCAACGTTTTTACTTTCTAACACTTAGGAAAATATAACGGACTATTTAGTGACCTTTCTGTACACTATTAGTATATTAACAAATACGTGTGAGCATAACACAGATATCAGAAAGCAGTTAAGTGATTCCACACAGTCGTCAAGCACATTAATTATTATTAATAAACTGTACGGTTACATGTAAATTCGAGGGTTGTCACATTCTCCCCCTGTTAAGAGAATTTCGTCCCGAAATTTAGCGCGTGGTTACTGAGGAAGCTACTTAAGTTGCGTTGTTTTCCAGATTTTCCTGGGGTGTCACATCATCCCCCCGTTGATTTGGAATTTCGTCCCGAAATTCTGCGGTAGCTTCAGCCTCAGTAGTGGTTGCGTTTTTCTTAAACAGTTGGGGATACTTGAGTTTCATTTGGTCTTCTCGTTCCCAGGTATACTCTGGGCCACGACGAGCATTCCAACGAACTCGAACGAGAGGTATTCTTGTGTGCTTGAGAATCTTAACATCTCGATCAGTAATCTCTACTGGTTCCTCGACGAATCGCAGCTGGTCGTCGATTGTGAGTTCCTTAAGAGGAACTATGAGGGTCTCATCTGACAGACACTTCTTCAGATTTGACACGTGGAATACGTTGTGAACTCCGCTGAGTTCTTCAGGTAGATTCAACCTGTAGGCTACCTTGCCAATTTTCTCAATGACTTCGAATGGTCCGACATAACGCGGATTGAGTTTCCCTCGTTTGCCAAAGCGGACTACACCTTTCCAAGGTGAGACTTTGAGTAGCACTCGATCTCCAACCTGGAGCTCGAGTGGTTTTCTTCCCTTATCAGCATAGCTTTTCTGACGGTCACGAGCTGCAGCCATTCGCTGTCGTATCTGAGCAATCCTTTCTGTTGTATCTACTACGAGTTCTGGGCCAGTGATTTGGCTGTCACCAACTTCTGCCCAACAGAGAGGTGATCGGCATTTGCGTCCGTACAATGCCTCGAATGGAGCGGCCTAAATGCTGGTGTGGTAGCTGTTGTTATACGAGAACTCCACTAGCGGGAGGTGCTTTTCCCAGCCATTACCAAAATCGATTACACATGCCCTAAGCATGTCTTTAAGGGTTTGGATGGTGCGTTCAGATTGCCCATCCGTCTGTGGGTGATAAGCGGTGCTCATATCTAAATGTGAGCCAAAAGACTTGTGCATTGCTTGCCACAGTTCTGAAGTAAAACGTGCGTCACGATCAGATATAATAGAGGTTGGCACTCCGTGCCTTGATACTACTTCCTTTAGATAAATGTCTGCAAGAGTAGAAAACTTATCCTTTTCCTTGATAGCCAGAAAATGTGCAGACTTGGTCAGTCGATCTACGATCACCCAAATGGTATCGTTTCCGCGTTGAGATCTAGATAGGCCGGTAACGAAATCCATGGAAATTTGCTCCCATTTCCATTTCGGTATCTCTGGTTGTTGAAGTAGGCCTGATGGTTTCTGATATTCAGTCTTGACTCTCGCACAAGTCAAGCACTTACTGACGTAGGTTGCTATGTGGGCTTTCATGCCAGGCCACCAATACGTAGTCTTAAGATCGTGGTACATTTTATCCGAACCAGGATGTACCGAATAACGAGACTTATGTGCTTCATCCATCACAAGCTCGCGTAAGTTTCCATAAAGTGGAACCCAGATGCTCCCTGTTACATAGTAGGCACCGTCTTCCTTTTGTTCTAGCCGCTGCCTCGATCCTCGTAGGGATTCAGCCCTGATGTTCTCTGCTTTCAATGCTTCAACCTGAGCATCGCGAATCTGAGCGGGAAGGTTAGACTGGATGGTAAGCTGTAAGGCACGTACACGCCTAGGTATGGTATCCTTTCGACTGAGGGCGTCGGCCACAACATTGGCCTTGCCCGGATGATACTTGATTGCGCATTCATAATCGTTCAAGAGCTCAACCTATCGGCATTGACGCATCTTTAACTCCTTTTGCTTGAAGATATGCTCGAGACTCCTGTGATCGGTGTAAATGGTGCACTTGGTACCGTACAGGTAATGTCTCCATATCTTAAGCGCGAATACAACTGCTCCCAGCTCCAGATCGTGAGTAGTGTAATTTCTTTCGTGAACCTTGAGTTGGCGTGATGCGTAGGCAATGACCTTGTCACGTTGCATCAACACGCAACCAAGTCCTTGGATGGAAGCATCGCAGTAAACCACAAAATCATCTGTGCCTTCAGGCAATGAGAGGATAGGCGCGCTACAAAGTCTATCCTTCAAGTGCTGAAATGCGGACTCATGTGCATCACCCCAACGGTAGATGACACCCTTCTGAGTCAGTGAAGTGAGAGGTTGCGCAATCTTGGAGAAATCTTTTATAAACCTTCTGTAATATCCGGCCAAACCCAGGAATTGGCGGATTTCTGTTGGTGTTCGGGGTGCAGGCCAATTCTTGATCGATTCAACCTTAGATGGATCCACATGGATTCCATCCTTGTTTACCACATGGCCTAGAAAGTGGACTTCGCGAAGCCAGAAGTCACATTTTGAAAACTTGGCATACAACTGCTCTTTTCAAAGAAGTTCCAACATAAGTCGTAGATGCTGCTCGTGTTCCTCCTGACTCTTAGAATAGATCAAGATATCGTCGATGAACACAATAACGAACTTATCCAGGTAAGGCTTGCACACTCGGTTCATGAGATCCATGAAGACCGCTGGTTCATTCGTCAATCCGAAAGGCATAACCAGAAACTCGTAATGGCCGTAACGAGTTCTGAATGCTGTTTTGGAGACGTCCTCATCTCGGACTCTCAGCTGATGGTATCCCGATCTCAATTCAATCTTAGAGTAATAGCTCGACCCTTGCAATTGGTCGAACAAATCGTCAATACGTGGAAGAGGATAACGATTCTTCACAGTCACCTTGTTAAGTTCGCGGTAGTCAATACACATTCTGAAAGTACCATCTTTCTTCTTTACGAACAAGACTGGAGCTCCCCAGGGCGAAGAGCTAGGACGTATAAAACCCTTTTCCAAGAGTTCTTGTAGTTGTGTGGACAGTTCTTCGAGTTCTGATGGAGCTAGGCAATATGGTGCTCGAGCTACTGGCGCTGCTCCAGGAGCTAGCTCGATTTGAAATTCAACTTGGCGGTGAGGCGGAAGACCAGGTAATTCCTCAGGAAATAACTCGGGAAAGTCACGTACAATAGGGATGTCTTCAACTCTCTTTTCTTCCGTTGATGTGTCAGTAACGAGCGCTAGAATGGCAGTGTGGCCCTTTCGCAAACATTTCTGGGCCTTAAGGAAAGAGATGATGCCTTCGACAGCACCACTCATGTCGCCACGAATCATGAGAGGTTCCTCACCAGAATGAGGAATGCGGACGATTTTCTCCTTGCAAACAATCTCCGCTTGATGATGAGATAGCCAATCCATCCCAATAACGACGTCGAAACTACCCAGTGTGATAGGAATAAGATCGAATGAGAAAGTCTGACCAGCTAAGACGAGGTTACAACCTTTTACTACGTGTGTGGCTTCAAGACTTTTACCATTTGCTAGCTCTACCGCGTGTTTGGTGTTCAAAAGTGTTGGAGTGCGCTTAAGCATTTGGCTAACTTTTAAGGACACATAACTAGTATCGGCACCCGAATCGAATAAAACAGTAACAAAGAAGTCGTCCAGAAGGAACTTACCCATTACTGCATTGGGATCGTTCTTTGCATCACTCTGAAGGTTTCAAGGAGTGATCACCGAGGATTGAGAGTCGAGCCTTCCAAACTTTCTATGCTAGAGGGTGTGCATTTCAGTGTCTTTGCATGGTGGAGCGAGAACGAAATGTCACTGTGGTAAGAGAATGACGGTTTGGTCTAAGCAAATGGTAGAAATTAGACATAACATAAACCAATAATCATGTGTAGGTACAAAAGCTAGTGTAAAGATTCCGCGTATTTAAGAAGACTGTCTCATCAGTAAGGGCATCCATTCGCTAGGTTGGGTTTTCGATGGAGTAAATCAAGTAGAAGAAGCATTAACCATCCAATAAGGTAATGGGGGTAATCTTGTGATCGGTGGGAATAGTGGTGTGGTTGTTGGAGTTTCGTTAAATCAATTGCCAATCGAAGAAACAGGGAATTAATGAGGTTCATGCGAAGAATCGAGCGAAAACAGGGGTCCACCAATAACGGAAGAATTCGACCAAGTAATATGTCACTTAGAAGCAATTCTAGTAGTGAGGTGTGGCGGCATGACCCAAAAGGGAAGTTCGTTGTATTACGATCACGGAAGTATATCGCTTGTCCAAAATAGAGTTTGGTTGGTAGGGTTGCGAGTTGCAAAGCGACGAACGCGCGTAACTGTGGCTGCTTCGTTTCTGGTAATGACGACCAGTGGAGATGATGAGGTCCGTCAACAGGGATGCGTGGGTATAGTTCTCCAAAACCCGTGTTCGTTTGAGCCAGGTCTGGTCTTTGTGAATGTTGACGTACAAGCCGAATGTACGGAGGGTCAGATGGTGACGTCATGTCGAGTTAAGCGTGTAAATAGATAGAATGCATAAACAGTTGTCGTAGCGGGGTGACGAGAAATCAGAAAAGAATTTGACCATCACTTGTCAAATTTCAAGTAAACAATTGCATATCATAAAGAACGCAGTAGGGCCAATAGACAACACGCTACTACCCTAAATAAACACACCATAAACACCACACCGGACAAAAGTAATCTAGCAAGTAAGAAATATAAACTTAAATCATACCACCTAGTGTGTTGAGTCTTGCACGTGGAGCGAAGCGTCGTTGTGGATCGTTGAGCACTGTACAGGTTATAGTCTGGTTTTAACAAAAACTTTTTCCCTTATTAAAACCAAGTTCACTATAACCAATGGCTCTGATACCAATCTGTCACACCCCCAAAATCCACCATGCGGGGTATCACCGCTTGGAGGCGTGACGTGACCAGGATCGAGCCACCAATCATATTGAACAACGTAATTAAGTAAATAGACCAACCGCAATACGATTGGTGACCAAAGCTAGTTAACCTTGTTTGGTTTAAACAGCGGAAGCATAAACGTAAAGTTCAAAACATAAGTTCGCAGTTCATAAGTTTAAAGTCCAACACTTCGGTTTAATAAGTTCATGATGTTTTAAATATTAAACACTAGACATAACCGTCCGTACACCACAACGACTCCTTCCTCGTGCAAGCTCCAAGTGTTTAGCGACCTGTAAGGCATGTAACAACTAGTCAACAACAAAGTTGAGTGAGTTCACGTTTGGTTGTTTGGTTTTAAGTTGTTTCTAAAAAACGTGGTTTGACTTTCGTTGGCTTATTTTCCGTGGGGGTTACCCCGTAGTTGAAAGTATGTTTAACCATATCCTTTTTCTTTACCCAATCCATAACCATGATCAGTGGGGGTTTTCCCCGTTTGAACTACTAGACGGTATGATATCGACTGCTACGCAAATAAGTTGTGCCCTATATCAGTGTCTATCATCACTGACAATCTGCCATAGTCCATTAGTACACGCCCGTCCGACTGGCACGGTGTGAGGTTTGTTAAACCTAATAGCGCTATTAACTAATGACCCGCTCGCCATTGGCCTCGGCGATTAAGTCGATATAAATTGAGGGACTTCATGATAGAGTTTTGTCTAGCTAGTTTTAAGGTTGTTGTCCTGCACCAGGAGGACGAACGTACGTATTCTGCACCAGGAGAATTCGTAGGATTAATAATGGCATCCAATCTATAGAGGATGGCCGTACATATCCTACCCAAGGAGGATATGTAGATTTAGTTTTAATTTCTTTAACCCATTCCCAAACCACCGGGAATCCCATGCCTTAGAAAGTGTGTGAACTCACCTCGGTTTGCTCGGTTAGATTCTCAATATAGCTAACAGTCAAGGTCGGTCAATCACGTCCTAGTATGATTTACCAGTTAGTCATTTAGTGGCTTTCAAATAGAACACAAAGTTCCTACACGTATCTATCACATAACATGCATTACTTTAACTGTTTATGCCCATCTAAGTTTCCCGTCCATTCCCCACTCAAAATCAAACATACGATAATGCACATAACATATATAACATGTCTAATCATTCACAGATAGCATACTCGATATTTAGACACGCAAGTCACAACTTATGTTAATTCAACATTAATACTCAAAACCGGCTGTTTTCGGACATTTAAATAAAATAGTTAGATTATTCCAAAAATTCCCAAATTTTTATAGAATGTCATAAACATTCCATATTTTATTGTGTAAAAATATCGGGGTCCGGTTCATTACCCACATTTTATAAAAATTCATATTCGGGACCGAACTCAGATTTATGTATTTCTGACCACAGTCCACGAAACAATTTATTAAAAATTCATCGAGTGTCCGATTTACGAAATTCTAGTGGGGTAATTACAAATACTTCAGTTGTCATCTACAGTAAAATTTTCATGGTCCGATTGATCACAAAACTCAGGTTATGACTGAAAGTACGACACCCATTTATTGTTGTCAAAATTCAGCTTAAGTTGCTGTTACAAATTAACACTTTAAAAATAGTAAACGAAGTCCAAAAATTACGATTCCGGTGCCATTAGAACCGTATTTCATAATAACATATTTTAGATTCGAAATATCGGTTTTTTGTTGATTTAAAACCTGTTTACAGCCAACTGAAGTTGGCTGTAAAACCGGGACAGATTCTGTTTTTCAGTGTTTAACCTTCTAAATCATGTTCGATCTATTTCGTTAACAAGTTAATTAATCACAACAACATTAACCATCAATATAAATCAGCAAAACATCAGATAATCATCCAATAATCATAATCACACAAGATCTACATGATTTACACTAATATTCATCCATTAACCACCTTGTTCATCACTTTAGTAAACTTTTAGACTTTGATCTTATATGTTCATAATTTTTAACCGACGAAACTCTTATTAACCACTCTAGACAAGATCAAGAAGATGTTTAGAGCAACTTACTACTAGCTCGAGGCTAGGGAAGATTCTAGTCGAAAATCGAGTGGATAAAAGCAATAGGGTGAGGTCCTTCGTGTTCCGAATGCACCAAGCTTCCTCGTATGTGATCCTTAACGCTTGTATGGACTTGGAATGTGAAGATCAAAATCGAAAAATGGATGGATGTGGGTGTGTGTGTTCGGCCGAGAGCCAAAGAGAGGGAGAGAGTGTGTGTGTTTGTGAGTTGTGGTTAAGGTTATGTTGTGTTAAGACTAGAACTTATAGACAATTCTCAAGGTAATTGTCCAAAGGATTATGTGTCTACTTGATATTAGACACATGGATTATTATAATCAAATAAAGGACGAGGGGTGTCACCATATGGTGACCAAACTCGGTTTGGGGGGGGGGGGGTATTTGGTTAGTTTCCAACTAGATAGTTAAGCATTAGTTAAGTTAAGTGAAGGTTAACTCGGTTACTTATGCATTATGCGTTATAGCGGGTGTTAGGGTATTCAGGGACCCTAGCTGGCTCAGAAAAAGATAAACAATGTGAATGGCAATATTTTTAGGTTCCGGGTAAAGTCCGGTTGTTCGGTTCGACACTGTTCCGATAAACTGCTTAATTAATCCGTATAGCGTCCTACTTATATATTTTTGCAACGTTTTTACTTTCTAACACTTAGGAAAATATAACGGACTATTTAGTGACCTTTCTGTACACTATTAGTATATTAACAAATACGTGTGAGCATAACACAGATATCAGAAAGCAGTTAAGTGATTCAACACAGTCGTCAAGCACATTAATTATTATTAATAAACTGTACGGTTACATGTAAATTCGAGGGTTGTCACAACTTATGCAATATGTTATATTCTTATTTTGAAAAATTTCGAGGACGAAATTTCTTTTAAGGAGGTAATAGTTGTAATAACCATAAATTTAAAACCATTATTATTATTATTATTTATTTTAGTTAATAGGAAACCCTAATTAAGATACTCATGTGATTCTGCGCAAACCCTAAAATTTTCAGAATATTCAGAATCAGGATCAGGGCCCCTAAAACTCAGGGGGGGCATTCCCTACTTGACGATTATCCTAAAAACTCGTTGTCAAATTTAAAATTTACAAAACCACTGACTCAGCAAGCCTAGTCCCACGCGTGGCAACCCTATAGTGCTTTGGTGTCCCTTACGGACCGTAACATTGATAGGCTTACGGTCCGTAAGCACCCTTACAGACCGCAACATTGTAAGGCTTACGGTCCGTAAGCAAAGTGAAATTTCGACTATAAATAGCAGACATTGGCACTTGATTCTGGACACAAAAACGACGTTCAAACTCCAAAATTACTCTGAGATTTCGTCTGAATACTCTCAAGCCTTAAGACTGTAGGATAACCTTTACTGATACAAACATCTATGCGGTAATGTTAAACGTTTACATCCAAGCCTTAAGACTGTAGGATAACCTTAGAGTAAAGGTTATCAAAATGTTTTCAGATTCGGTCATTCCTTCCACCCAAACAAACCTAGGATTCAGGAACGGGAGTTGTCAAGTCCTATGGTACCACTACCTACTACCGAGCGGCATGATCGGTGTTAATGAATGTATTAGTTTCGTTAAACAAATCAAATGTTATACCAAATGTTAGCATGTTTTATGAAAATAATGTACCTAGTATGCTAAGTGAACATACAAGGTAGAAATGTAAAGCAATGTGTCCATATGCTACGAGAACATATGCAACAGAAATGTAATGTAAAACAATGTACTAAGTATGCACTAAATGGACATACATAGCAAAACATGCTAGAAATCATGTACTAATAGTGTACTAATGAACATAGCAAGTATAGGATATAAAAACATGAAAAGCACGAAAGTAACAAGTAGGCACATGTGTTTCACCCCAAAATGTTTGAAAAACAGTAAAAGAGGGGACTATGTACTCTCTTGAGGGTGCTTAGAAGTCTTGAACAACAACCAAGCAAAGCTAGAGGGATCACGGAATCAAACGGCACCTAATATAGGTAACTATGTAAATAACCGGACCTAAATCGGGAGATCGGATAGAATGAGGTTATGTAAACCAAATGAGTATAGAAACTCATGTAATATGGTTTAACAAAGCCTATATTCTAAAAGGAAACCTATCCTAAGTGCTTACGACCCGTTACGACCTGTTTAGGTAGCTTACGCTACTCTAACTAGTCCTATGACAAGTAATATATGCCTTAACATGTCTAATATTGTTGCCTAATCAGTTTAGATGTCAAAATTTAGGTTACATATGCTTAAAATGAATTTTGGCGTAAAAAGGGCATTTTTTTTTTTGGGTAAAGGGTTACCCCGGTGAATCTTATTAAAAAACAATAAGCACAATAGTGCAACTGAAATGTTACACCCCCTCTAGACTTGACATGCCAAGACTAGAGAAAAAAAGAAAGCAACCAAAGACAAACCAACACAACCAAAGACACGACTAAACAGACATAGCCCGGCCCAGCCTATACAACCCATTACAGACACACAAAACTATCTAGCCAGGGTCGAAATCCAAGTTACTTCTAGGAATGTTCCACTTATGAAGGAGACTTCTGTTCGCAAATCCCTGTCATACCTAAGGCATATAAGCTACCAATCATACAACTAACTAAAAAGTGCATTTTGGTCATTTACCTAAGGCATATAAGCTACCTATCATACAACTAACTAAACGTTGTGACCATAAGGTATAACCTCGGAAGGTTATTCCCTATACAACTATGGTCACCTAATGTGTTTGGTCGGATCCTAATGATCGACCAAAGGGTCGGGTTCGAAAGTCTAAGCGATTGTTTAGATCGCTTACCTTACGACCCTATATAAGCACCATTCCTAAAGTGACGAGCTAAACATGTTAAAACATGCTAAATATGTTAAAACATGTTTAACGAAGTTTGAAAATAGGTTTGGTATCAAAACAAAGGGTCTTGATACCTAAAAGTAGTTTGGTTACAAAATAAGCAAGAATACGCATTTTGGCCGAAATTACGACTCGTCACTATGCCTAAATAACGTGGTAATCAGTAGGTATAGTCACAAGGGACTATAACCATCGTGATTACGCTCACGTTACAAAGTTCAAACGAACTTCGTGTTGACCATAAACTGGTCATTGCAGAAAGCTAAAAACGCGTAAAAGAACGGAAGAATACTTACAACGGGTCCAAGAATGGAAGTTTGATTCCAAATATTCTCAGGTATGAAGTGAAAATCACCTCAACTTAGAGAAATTTCAGAATCAAGTGTGAGTTGGGAGTGAAATGGGTGGGGGTATTTATAGAAACCCAAGAATCGTTAAGATCGTTACTCGATAAACGAGCATCAATCTGGACCGCCCAAGTGGGCACAAGGTTTTGGAATACTAGGGGTGCCCCAAAACCATCAAATGGTATTGCAAATGTTTCAAAATAGTCCCTAAACTTCAAGATAAATGCTGAAAATGGACCTGCAAATGCTGAAAATGAGTTTCTGCCCAGATGAGGCCGTGGCGTCATGCCACGGCAAAGCCTTATGGTGGTGGCGCAGCGCCACCATGTGCCAGCTCCAGAAACTTTGCCAAAATGGCAGAAATGGTCCCTGCAACACTTTTAAGCCGTTTTTGATGCGTTTAAACCCCGTTAACCTCATTTCAAGGCTCTAAAATGAAGTTTAAGTATAGGGAACAGGAAACATGCTCAAAAATATCCCGGATGTCGGTTCGTTTGGCCGTACGGTTGCGTTATTTGGTTAATTACGACGAAACACGAACGAACGCGAAAAACAATCCAAATTACGCGACGAATGGATTTTTATCAAGCCAATCACTAAAATAAAATATTTTGATGATTAGATAAATTTTTGGATGTCCAGATGTATTCAGAACGTAAGTTATGCGCAAAAATGCAAACTTATGCACTTTTTGACGCTTTTAGTCCCTGAATGACCAAGAAGTTTATTTTTGCGCACCAAACACCTCAAAGCCTATTTCTAAGCTATGTAAAGGATATTTAGGGCATATTTAACTTATGATCAAGTTCTGGAATGTTCGTTACAGTACGAATCGACATACTTTTGCAGTTTATCGAAATTAGTCCTTGTAAGCGAATAAACTTGATTTCGGCATACCAAACCTTCCCAAACTTATTTCTAAGTTATGTTGTAATAACCATAAATTTAAAACCATTATTATTATTATTTATTTTAGTTAATAGGAAACCCTAATTAAGATACTCAAGTGATTCTGCGCAAACCCTAAAATTTTCAGAATTTTCAGAATCAGGATCAGGGCCCCTAAAACTCAGGGGGGGCATTCCCTACTTGACGATTATCCTAAAAACTCGTTGTCAAATTTAAAATTTACGAAACCACTGACTCAGCAGGCCTAGTCCCACGCGTGGCAACCCTATAGTGCTTTGGTGTCCCTTACGGACCGTAACATTGATAGGCTTACGGTCCGTAAGCACCCTTACGGACCGCAACATTGTAAGGCTTACGGTCCGTAAGCAAAGTGAAATTTCGACTATAAATAGCAGACATTGGCACTTGATTCTGGACACAAAAACGACGTTCAAACTCCAAAATTACTCTGAGATTTCATCTGAATACTCTCAAAACACACACAAAAACACTAATTAGCATAGCGGGGTGCTGCAGAACAGGGTATTAACTCGATCGCTATTACGATTCATTGTCCGATCGATCAATGTACTCAATGGATGTTTAAGTGCTGCCCACATTAGGGTGATGCTTTGTCATTAATTGTGATTCCGACCGGATGTTGAGTGCCACCCGAATTGGGGGAATACTCTGTCCTTCGTTGTGAATCCGATGGATGTTTAAGCATCGCACTTTGTCATTCGTTGTGAGGGTTGATCTCGTGAGTTATCGTAAATGCTGTATTAAGTTACTAACCTAGTTGTGTGCATGTTATTTAAATTAGGTTAAAAGACTAATCAGTAGTCTAAACTCTGCCCGTATAAATCTGAAATATTATCACAAGGTAGCATCACTTTGGAATTATTAAGGTACGGATCCTTACCCCACTCCTTATTGCTTCATATTCAAATTGTCATAAACCCATTAAATTCATATATCTTTTAAAACTCCTCACGTCTTTGATTATCGATTCATTTGACAGTCTGTTGGATTCCTATTCTAATCATAACTTTGGATTTAGCTTTCTTGTCATGCGATAGTATTATGTTAGTTGTATTCATTATCGCATGTTCCAATATATGTTACATCTTGTTATGAAAAATATTTTGATAAGTTATGTGAATAAGACCATTTGTACTCTGATACCCTGAGTATCGCTTCTCGTGGAGTGTCCCACGAGCATGTTGTTGCGGCATCGACATCATGTGCTCCATCCGTGACGGAGAGATCAGTTCACGGCGACTCTTAAGTACAAGTGTGGTACATATAAGCTATTAGGAGGCGTATGGATCGATCCTAGGATTTAAGTTAAGGAGGTGGATAGCGGGTATGCCAACTCGCCATCTCGTGTGATAATTATGCAGGAGTAGCTACCTGTGTGTAACACCTGTGCCTCCACGGCCATCAAAAAAATACCGAACCAATGAAATATAATATTTCATACTTGGGATTTGTAAAAATATGTGTATCATTTGCACATATCAATTTTTTTTGATCAATTCCAAACTCTAATTCGCTTTCTGGAAGGTTATACGCGCACCGATGCGTACATATAACCAGTTTAATGCAACGAACACTCCGGAATAGTGAAATAGGCTTAACATACCTTAAATAACCTTTACATAACTTAGAAATAAGTTTTGAAGGCTTTGGTATGGCAAAATCAAGTTAAATCGCTTACAGGGACTAAAGTTGACAAACTGCGAAAGTATGCCAATTTGAACTGTAACGGACATTCCGGAACATGACCATAAGTTAAACATACCATAAATATCCTTTACATAGCTTAGAAATAGGCTTTGAGGTGTTCGGTGTGCTAAAATAAACTTTTGGGTCATTCAGGGACTAAAAGTGTCAAAAAGTGCACAAGTTTGCATTTTCGCGCATAACTTACGTTCTGAATACATCCGGACATCCAAAAATTTATGTAAGCATGACTATGTTATGCTTTAGTGTTTGGCTTGTCAAAAATCCATTCGTCGCGTCATTTGGATCGTTTTTCGCGCTTATGCGCATTCCGTCGTAATTAGGCGAACATCGCGTTCGTACGACCAAACGAACCAACACCCGGCATATTTTTTAGCATGTTTCATGTCCACAATGTTTAGGCAACATTTTAGGGCCTTAAAGTTGGCTTTACGGGCCTTAGAAGTGTCAGAAATGGCCTTAAACACGTGCAGGGACTGAAACTGTCATTTCTGAAACTTATGTCTGATCTGTGACTGCTAGGCGGCCCGCCTCAGGATCCTTACATCCTTAGGCGGCCCGCGAGGCCCCTTCTGACCAGATTAATCGAATCTAACAGCAGTTTCCAGCTGTTTCGTTCACAACCACACATTCTCTTTCGCTTAGTCAGCTGATAAGGATCACTTTTAGCCACCATGAGTTTCCGACAAGTGTACGCCTTGGATCATGGCACGTTTTCCATCAAACGATCCTAACGGTGGACCGAAAACTATATATACCCATCCACCCCCATTGCTAAAATTACAAGAATTCTGATTTGAGAACCTCTAAGTTGAAACCATTGTTTCATACCTGAGATTCTTGAATCGGGATTAGCATTCGGGGACCCTTCGTAAGTATTCTTTCGTTCTTTTCCTTATTTTATTGCTTTTCGAGTCAGAAAGTCAAACTTTGTTTGACTTTCAGCGTTGACCAGTAATGGTCAATGCGAAGTTCGTTTGAACTTCGCAACGTGAGTGTAATCACGTTGGTTATAGTCCCTTGGGACTACGCCTACTGATTACCACGTTGTCTAGGGTCGTAGGGTAAGCGATCTAATAAATCGCTTATACCTTCGAACCCGACCCAGTTTGGTCGATCATTAAGATCCGACCAAATACATTAGGTGACCATAGATTATAGGGAATAACCTTCCGAGGTTATACCTTATGGTCACATCGTTTAAGTAGTTGTATGATAGGTAGTTTATATGCCTTAGGTAAATTACCAGAATACCCTTTTCATGTATAATTGGTAATTAAGCATATGTAACCTAAACTTTTGTCACATAACTGATTATGTAACATGTTTAGGCATATAACACTTGTCATAGGACTAGTTAGGCGGTCCGAACGCGTTTCACGTGAACGACGCGTTAAAGTGGCATAAGCTACCTAAACGGGTCGTAATGGGTCGTAAACACTTAGGTTAAGTTTCGTTTTAGTATGTAGGGTTTGTTAAACCATATTACACGAGTTTCAATACTCGTTTGGTTTACGAAACCGCATCCTATCCGATCTTCCGATTTAGGTCCGGTTTATTAACATAGTTACCTATATTAGGTGCCGTTTGATATCCGCGATCTCTAGCATTGTTTGGTTGTTACCCAAGGACTACTGAGCAATCTCAAGTGAGTACATAGACCCCTCTTTTACTGTTTTCCAAACTGTTTTGGGGTGGAACACATGTGCCTACTTGTTACTTTCATGCTTTCCTGTTTTCACATCATATACCGGCTATGTTTGTTAGTACATTATAGTACATCGTTTTACATTACATTTTATGCTATGTATGTCCATTGCGTGCATACTTAGTACATTGTTTTACATTTACATTTTATGCTATGTATGTCCATTGCGTGCATACTTAGTACATCGTTTTCATCACATGCTTACATTTTGTTATGACATTTGGGTTGTTTACAATGGAACAATACATTCATTAACATTAATTACGCCGTTCGTTAGTAGGTAGTGGCACCATAGGAATTGACAACTCCCGTTCCGGACATCCCAGGGAAAGGGGATGAAAGGAATGACTGAATTCGATATACATAATTTAGATAAACCTTTAAGTGGTTTAAGGGTTTATCGCCTCAGTCTCAAGGCTTGGATGTATGCATTATAACAATACCGCATAGATGTTCGTATCAGTAGAGCATGCATTTACACAAAACATAGCTTTGATTTAAACCAAGTTTTACTTCAATACTTTGTTTTTGTGCATATGGTTTAGTTGATATTTATCACTAGCCATACAGATCAGTTTGGTTTACATATTACATGATTTACATTGATCATGCATTTTCACAAAACATAGCTTTGATTTAAACCAAGTTTTACTTCAATACTATGTTCTTGTGCATATGGTTTAGTTGATACATTTCACTAGCCATACAGATTATTTTGGTTACATATTACATGATTTACATTGATCATGCATTTCCACAAAACATAGCTTTGACTTAAACCAAGTTTTACTTCAATGCTTTGTTTTGTGCATTTCATCTATGGTTTAGTTGATGCATTTTCACTAGCCATACATATCATTTTGGTTACATATTACATGGTTTACATTTGACACATAAACACTTTTGACATTGGTTATACATTACATGATTTACATTAGACATGAACATTTTACATTGTTGGTTTGGTTTGAGTAAGTGATTAAGTAACGATGCGTGTGTAATATGATACAAGCATGGTGGATACGCCGCTGGTACTTCCTATATATAAGTGTTTGTATGGTATTACATATCGTAGCGTTATTTGAATCATTTCAGTTTTTGACATATAACATTTTATACAAATAACATACTTTTCACAAGACATTGTTTTACAAAACAACTTATCTTTTACAAACTCATTTTACTTGGTTATTCATTTAACCATGCATTATTCTCTTATTTATACGTATCATCTGAACTTATTGTTTTTCAAATGATTTACAAAGACAAAGCAAATTACAAGGTTCATGACTAAACATTTTCTCAAACATAAGTCATGAAACCTATTTTCACAAAACCTATGTACTCGCCGGCATTTTTATGCTGACGTACCTATTTTCACATGTGTTTCAGGAAATGAAGCATAGGATTGATCAAGATACACTTAGGCGGACATGGGCCTTAGTGACAATAAAAGATGAAGACTAGTTATTAATGTTATGTTTCTTTGATTATCAAGACATTGTAACTCTTTTATTCAATAAAACAGTATTTCAATTTCCATGTGTTATGAAACAATGATTCTGTTACAACACTCCCCGATGTTTCCGCCACGTTTTGTTGTTTTACGTGGTCGGGGTCTGACAGAAAAGTTGGTATCAGAGCTCATGGTTATAGGGAATTAGGTTATTAGTAATACTTTGACCTAGTCTATAACCTTTCTAGGACCCTAACGCAATTTTACTTGCGTTTAGTCATAAAACAATACTGTCACCTATCCTTAGGCGACAACCACAACAAGAACATAAATTTCAAAACCGCTTTGAAAACTAATCATCTGTTCTAGGATGATTGATTACTAGGTTTTGAACCCTCTATTGTAAGGTTTTGAACTCTCTGTTATATGGTTTTGAACCCCTTTGAGTTTTCAAAATCTCGTCAAGGTTTTGGGTTTTAAATAATGTGAACACGTGCAAACTGGAAGGGTGAATGCCTGTATTCTGGGTTTTCTGTCTAGGCAAGCACTTCGTATACATCTCATCAGACGCGAGACCAGTTGTGCTTACCTGGGAATTCTTGGGATGAGTGTTCACTTATAGGCGAGCATGTCTTCGCGATACATTATTTTTGACCCATTTACTTTGATTTGTCACCATCTCATTTGTTTGCCTTAGGTAACAAACAAATGATCGCAATTTTCATTCGTTACCATTCTGTATTGATTATCCAATAAACCTTTCACTTGTTTCTTCCTATGTCTTTCATTTTCTTCTAGAATGTCTCTTCCTCTCAGCACTGGTCAAATGTCCGAGCAAACAGCTAAATTTGCCCAGCAAATAGGCGAAGTGATTCTGAAGTCTGTGGATCTAGGCATTGCCATGGCTCGTCTCAAAAATGAAGCCTCTCGTCTCGACAATGAAGCCACTCAAGAGTCACCAAAGGAAGCAGAAGTCAAGCCAGCACCAAAATCAAGGAAGCGTAAGGCTTCAAGGAAACCCGCAACGGTTACACCTAATCAAGCGGGACCTAGCCATGTGGCAAGGCCACCAGCTAGGAAGCCATACAATGGAACTTCACCCTTGTGCAACCAATGTAGCCTTCATCATCATGCTAATGTGAAGTGCCGCAATTGCCAAATTTGTGGACTTATAGGTCATACGGCAAGGGTGTGCCCAACTACAGCAGTACCAAATCAAACAAGACCCATCCGGGTGGCAACACCACCTGCTAAGAAGCAATACCATGGAACGGCACCATTATGCAACAAATGTAAGGGGCATCACCTAGCTCACTTACAGTGTCATCGGTGTGTATCATGTGGAAGAGTTGGTCACCTGGCAAGTGTTTGTCGATGTAACCCGAACCAAGGTGGTCTAACTCAACCCCAAGTCAACTCAACTCAAGCTCGTTTTCCGCATGGTACTTGCTACAACTGTGGCGATACGAGCCATTTCAGGAACAAATGCCCAAAGCTTGCTAATGCAAATCCCACCCACGGATGAGCAGTTGGCTGACTAGAAGATGTTGCTGTCTTATGCTTTTGTTCTTTTGTTTCCTTGTAGTGTGAAACAATCTGTTTTGTTTATAAATAAATCGTTGTTCACAAATTCTGATATACAAGTATAATTACATGTGTGTATGTTTTTCCTATGATACCTGCATTAAGGAACTATGTTCCTTACAAACTACTCTTGTGATTCTCTCTTTCAAGTGATCGCTCATAATTTCCTCGAAAGTTCTAAGTACTCGTTTCATTCTAAGAAACGAAGTACAGGAAATAAAGTGAAATTATGAGTAATCGTGCTTTTTGCACATCTGTACTTTTGAATCCTTGGTTGGATAACTAAGGATATTTTCAAATCTCATACCCATTACGTTTTGATTTTTCAACATATACAGTACAAGTATTTCAAAAACAATCTTCATGATCTCAAAACATTTCATATAAGTTTGAAAACATTTTTTTCTAGATACATTGTCTATGTTATTTCAAAAACATTGGCCATGTTATCAAAACCAACCTTTCTAATTTCAAAATATTTCATATAGTCTGAAGACAATATTAACGCAATACATTTTCTTATCAAACGCATGATTTCGAAAAGCATTATTCATGTCTTTCAAAAACCTTATACATAATTTCAAAATTCATCTCGCATGATTTTAAAACATTTTTAAATATATCTATCTAATACACCTACTTTATGATTTCAAAAGTATTATATATAAGGTTTCAAAAACGTTAAACACATTTTTCTTAAAGGAACCCCATGCATAGTTTTCAAAAATATTTTCCTCATACATTGACTTAACCTTCAAATTCTGCTTCATATGTCACCTTGACATATCAAGCATCTCAACTTCATAAGCATTTTACATCATGTTTTGACCTGAGCACATCCAGTGCGAGGTTTCAAAACATCTTCAACTTTTAAATCCATATGGGATCTTTTTATTTTCACAATTAGATCCTTGTGGATAATTGTCATACAAATCAGAGTCCTTAATTGGATTTCCTTTTGTACCTTAATTCGAACATTTTGGTTCCTTAAAATCGAAATCGAATTTTTTTTTTAAATCTTTCTATCTTTATAGTTAGATTCTTGATAATGTTTAAAGTACCAAATGAAATCCACGAGATGGATTCCTAGTGTGCCTTAAATACATGTACTCTGTTAGCAGAACAAACTTCTAGTTAAACAATTTTGTGGTTATGTGACTATGTGTTTATTCATCTTATGTTTTCTTTTATGCATTTTGTGTTTTTATACTCTGGATATACGTTATCCAAATTCTCATAGAATCTTTCATATCTTTATATGATGGGTTCATAGTATGGATCTTCAAAAAGGTACTACCTTAAATCCTTATTGGGCTTCTATGTAATAGTTAAGACCCTTGGATTATATAGTACTATTCCATGATTCATAAGAGACCCTTTAGTGGTCTAGTAAAAAAGATTGGTTCACAATTTGGTGAAAAAACGACATCTAGTGATGTAGCTGAACAGACTCCTTGATAGTCTATTTAGATCATTTATTGATTTAATTAAAAGGACTCTATGGTGGTCTAGTCACACTCATCACAGGATTGTTCATTTGGTTTTCCCCTACACATTATAAAATAGACTGTGTGAACTGTGCAAGGAATTGTCTGATGATGGACGCGTACATAATTATGAAATTTAGTGCACAGAAACCCAGTATGATTTATTATGTGTAAGAGCCGATAGTGACAACAATAACGAAATGAGAACGATGTAATGGAGGTACGGTGGACGCACCAATGACGCTTCATATACTTGTATATAAGTATCCCTCTTACATTGCAATCATGATGTTATTAAAGGTTACTAGAAGTTCAGAACCCTAATCAATATTGTTCGATCTTTTCAACTTCATGTTTTCAAGCTCTCACAAGTTTCCTCTAAATAAATTTCGGGACGAAATTTCCTAAAGTAGGGGAGACTGTAACACCTGTGCCTCCACGGCCATCAAACAAATACCGAACCAATGAAATATAATATTTCATACTTGGGATTTGTAAAAATATGTGTATCATTTGCACATATCAATTTTTTTGATCAATTCCAAACTCTAATTCGCTTTCTGGAAGGTTATACGCGCACCGATGCGTACATATAACCAGTTTAATGCAACGAACACTCCAGAATAGTGAAATAGGCTTAACATACCTTAAATAACCTTTACATAACTTAGAAATAAGTTTTGAAGGCTTTGGTATGGCAAAATCAAATTAAATCGCTTACAGGGACTAAAGTTGACAAACTGCGAAAGTATGCCAATTTGAACTGTAACGGACATTCCGGAACATGACCATAAGTTAAACATACCATAAATATCCTTTACATAGCTTAGAAATAGGCTTTGAGGTGTTCGGTGTGCTAAAATAAACTTTTGGGTCATTCAGGGACTAAAAGTGTCAAAAAGTGCACAAGTTTGCATTTTCGCGCATAACTTACGTTCTGAATACATCCGGACATCCAAAAATTTATGTAAGCATGACTATGTTATGCTTTAGTGTTTGGCTTGTCAAAAATCCATTCGTCGCGTCATTTGGATCGTTTTTCGCGCTTATGCGCATTCCGTCGTAATTAAGCGAACATCGCGTTCGTACGACCAAACGAACCAACACCCGGCATATTTTTGAGCATGTTTCATGTCCACAATGTTTAGGCAACATTTTAGGGCCTTAAAGTTGGCTTTACGGGCCTTAGAAGTGTCGGAAATGGCCTTAAACACGTGCAGGGACTGAAACTGTCATTTTTGAAACTTATGTCTGATCTGTGACTGCTAGGCGGCCCGCCTCAGGATCCTTACATCCTCAGGCGGCCCGCGAGGCCCCTTCTGACCAGATTAATCGAATCTAACAGCAGTTTCCAGCTGTTTCGTTCACAACCACACATTCTCTTTCGCTTAGTCAGCTGATAAGGATCACTTTTAGCCACCATGAGTTTCCGACAAGTGTACGCCTTGGATCATGGCACGTTTTCCATCAAACGATCCTAACGGTGGACCGAAAACTATATATACCCATCCACCCCCATTGCTAAAATTACAAGAATTCTGATTTGAGAACCTCTAAGTTGAAACCATTGTTTCATACCTGAGATTCTTGAATCGGGATTAGCATTCGGGGACCCTTCGTAAGTATTCTTTCGTTCTTTTCCTTATTTTATTGCTTTTCGAGTCAGAAAGTCAAACTTTGTTTGACTTTCAGCGTTGACCAGTAATGGTCAATGCGAAGTTCGTTTGAACTTCGCAACGTGAGTGTAATCACGTTGGTTATAGTCCCTTGGGACTACGCCTACTGATTACCACGTTGTCTAGGGTCGTAGGGTAAGCGATCTAATAAATCGCTTATACCTTCGAACCCGACCCAGTTTGGTCGATCATTAAGATCCGACCAAATACATTAGGTGACCATAGATTATAGGGAATAACCTTCCGAGGTTATACCTTATGGTCACATCGTTTAAGTAGTTGTATGATAGGTAGTTTATATGCCTTAGGTAAATTACCAGAATACCCTTTTCATGTATAATTGGTAATTAAGCATATGTAACCTAAACTTTTGTCACATAACTGATTATGTAACATGTTTAGGCATATAACACTTGTCATAGGACTAGTTAGGCGGTCCGAACGCGTTTCACGTGAACGACGCGTTAAAGTGGCATAAGCTACCTAAACGGGTCGTAATGGGTCGTAAACACTTAGGTTAAGTTTCGTTTTAGTATGTAGGGTTTGTTAAACCATATTACACGAGTTTCAATACTCGTTTGGTTTACGAAACCGCATCCTATCCGATCTTCCGATTTAGGTCCGGTTTATTAACATAGTTACCTATATTAGGTGCCGTTTGATATCCGCGATCTCTAGCATTGTTTGGTTGTTACCCAAGGACTACTGAGCAATCTCAAGTGAGTACATAGACCCCTCTTTTACTGTTTTCCAAACTGTTTTGGGGTGGAACACATGTGCCTACTTGTTACTTTCATGCTTTCCTGTTTTCACATCATATACCGGCTATGTTTGTTAGTACATTATAGTACATCGTTTTACATTACATTTTATGCTATGTATGTCCATTGCGTGCATACTTAGTACATTGTTTTACATTTACATTTTATGCTATGTATGTCCATTGCGTGCATACTTAGTACATCGTTTTCATCACATGCTTACATTTTGTTATGACATTTGGGTTGTTTACAATGGAACAATACATTCATTAACATTAATTACGCCGTTCGTTAGTAGGTAGTGGCACCATAGGAATTGACAACTCCCGTTCCGGACATCCCAGGGAAAGGGGATGAAAGGAATGACTGAATTCGATATACATAATTTAGATAAACCTTTAAGTGGTTTAAGGGTTTATCGCCTCAGTCTCAAGGCTTGGATGTATGCATTATAACAATACCGCATAGATGTTCGTATCAGTAGAGCATGCATTTACACAAAACATAGCTTTGATTTAAACCAAGTTTTACTTCAATACTTTGTTTTTGTGCATATGGTTTAGTTGATATTTATCACTAGCCATACAGATCAGTTTGGTTTACATATTACATGATTTACATTGATCATGCATTTTCACAAAACATAGCTTTGATTTAAACCAAGTTTTACTTCAATACTATGTTCTTGTGCATATGGTTTAGTTGATACATTTCACTAGCCATACAGATTATTTTGGTTACATATTACATGATTTACATTGATCATGCATTTCCACAAAACATAGCTTTGACTTAAACCAAGTTTTACTTCAATGCTTTGTTTTGTGCATTTCATCTATGGTTTAGTTGATGCATTTTCACTAGCCATACATATCATTTTGGTTACATATTACATGGTTTACATTTGACACATAAACACTTTTGACATTGGTTATACATTACATGATTTACATTAGACATGAACATTTTACATTGTTGGTTTGGTTTGAGTAAGTGATTAAGTAACGATGCGTGTGTAATATGATACAAGCATGGTGGATACGCCGCTGGTACTTCCTATATATAAGTGTTTGTATGGTATTACATATCGTAGCGTTATTTGAATCATTTCAGTTTTTGACATATAACATTTTATACAAATAACATACTTTTCACAAGACATTGTTTTACAAAACAACTTATCTTTTACAAACTCATTTTACTTGGTTATTCATTTAACCATGCATTATTCTCTTATTTATACGTATCATCTGAACTTATTGTTTTTCAAATGATTTACAAAGACAAAGCAAATTACAAGGTTCATGACTAAACATTTTCTCAAACATAAGTCATGAAACCTATTTTCACAAAACCTATGTACTCGCCGGCATTTTTATGCTGACGTACCTATTTTCACATGTGTTTCAGGAAATGAAGCATAGGATTGATCAAGATACACTTAGGCGGACATGGGCCTTAGTGACAATAAAAGATGAAGACTAGTTATTAATGTTATGTTTCTTTGATTATCAAGACATTGTAACTCTTTTATTCAATAAAACAGTATTTCAATTTCCATGTGTTATGAAACAATGATTCTGTTACAACACTCCCCGATGTTTCCGCCACGTTTTGTTGTTTTACGTGGTCGGGGTGTGACACTGTGTATTGTCACGTTTTAAGTTTGGCTCATGGGTACATCCGTATGATATGATTATGAAATTACGTTACTTGCATCGTATCATTTTTGCATAAAGTTCCATCCGGATAACATTTCATATAAAGCGTTATGTGTTATTTGAGCCTATTATTCCGTACTGAGCATTTGGCTCATTCCGTAAAAAATTTTTATATACAGGTCAGCAGGTTACTTTGGGCGGGGAAAAGAGAGAAGAGTAAAGCCTAGGAATAAATCTGAAGATGTTAGTTAATTAAGTCGAATATCTCCGTTTGTATATTAACCTTAAGTTTAATTGTCGTGTGGTTGTATCCTTGTTAAATAAATAAATGGAATTATGACTTTTGTTTATGATACCACTGTTATTGTGACACGTCAGCCCTTCGGGGTTGGGGTGTTACATATGTAGAGGTTATTTAAGGTATGTTAAGCCTACGTCACTATTCCGGAGTGTTTTTTGCTTTAAAATGGTTATATTTACGCATCAGTTCGCGTATAACCTTCCAGAAAGCGATTTAAAGCTCGAAATCGAAGAAGAATTGATATGTGCAAATGATACACATATTTATACAAATCCCAAGTATGAAATACAATATTTCATTGGTTTGGTATTTGTTTGATGGCCGTGGAGGCACAGGTGTCACAGTCTCCCCTACTTCAGGAAATTTCGTCCCGAAATTTTATTTAGAGGAAACTTGTGAGAGTTTGAAACATGAAGTTGAAAAGATCAAACAACACTGGTTAGAGTCCTGAACTTCTAGTAACTTTAAATAACATCATGCTTGCAATGTGAGTGGGACACCTATATACAAGTATATAAAGCGTTATTGGTGCGTCCACCGTACCTCTATTACATTGTTCACGTTTCGTTATTGTTGTCACTATCAGTTCTTACACATGACAAATCTTACTGAATTTCATAATTATGTACATGTCCATAATTATGTAATTCCTTGCATAGTCCGCACAGTGCATTTTATAATGTGTAGGGAAAAACCAAATGAACAGACTTGTGATGAGCGTGACTAGACCACCATAGGGTCCTTTTAATTAAATCGATAAATGATTTAAATAGACTACCAAGGAGTCTTTTCAGCTATATCATCACATGCCATTCTTAACCAGATTCTGAATCAATCTTTTGACTTAGACCACTCAAGGGGTCTCTTTGAATTTTGGAATGGTACTACATAATCCAAGGGTCTTAACTATTACGTAGAAGCCCATTAAGGATTTAGGGTAGTACCTTTGGATATCCTACTGCGAATCTCTCATATGAAGATATGGAAGATTCTACGAGGATTTGGATAATGAAAACAAAAACACAAAAGAAAAATACATAACACATAATCACAAAATTGTTTATCTTATGGGAGTCAAGACTGTTCGTTATAAGCTTATGGGAGTCAAGTTGAAGCGGAATGAAAGAGTTCGAAGACTCTTAGGAGTATGGGGGATACCTGATGCGGACACTAATGGTGTTGGCGATTGAGTAGGCGTTTGGTTCGATTTTCAGTTTCTAGATTGTAGTCTAGTTGTGTTTTTCTAGTGTCTTTTACTTCTGTTGGTTGGATTTGGTTACTTTCATGGGGCATGTCCCATGTTTGAACTAGTGTAGACTCTCTACACTACTTGTTTTGTTTTGGTTGTGAATATATAGAATCACCGGGGTAACCCCTTTACCCAAAAAAAAAATTGTTTATCTTGATCTTTAATTTGTTATCATATTGCTAATTTGTTTTGTTAACTTTGCACATGTATTTAAAGCACACTAATTATCCAATCCGTGGATTTCATTCGGCACTTTAAATATTTTCAAGAATCTAACTATAAGGATAGGAAGATCTTAAAAAGAAAATTTGATTTCGATTACAAGGAATCATAATATTCGAATTAAGGCATACAAGGAATCCAATGAAGGACTCTGATTTGAACGATAATCATCCATAAGGATCTAATTGTGAAGGTAAGAAGGTCCTATATGGATTTTGGGATTTGAAAAGCGGGAGGCGTTTCAAAACCTTGCACTAGACGTGCTTAAGTCGATACACGAGGTAAAATGCTCATGAAGTTGAGATGCTAGATATGCCAAGGCGACATATAAAGCAGAGTTAGAAGGTTAAGTCAATGTATGGACAAAATGTTTTTGAAAACTATGCATGGGGTTCTTTTAAAAATGTGTTTAATGTTCTTGAAATCTTACATAATGCTTTTGAAATCATAAGGTAGGGGTATTAGATAAGTATATTTACAAAATGTTTTAAAAAAAATCATGCGAGATGAATTTTGAAAATATGTATAAGGTTCTTTGAAAACATGAATGATACTTTTGAAATCATGCACTTGATATATTGAGTAAATATACTATGTTAAAAATGTTTTCAAACTATATGGAATATTTTGAAATTATGAAGGTTGTTTTGAAAACTTATACTATGTATGTTGTTATGAAAACCAGAATGTAATGATATGGGTATGAGATTGAGGAATACCCTTAGTTATCAAACCAAGGATTTAAAGGCACAGATATGCAAAAAGCACGATTACTTGTAATGTCACTTTATTTTCTGTACTTTGCTTCTTAGAATGAAGCGAGTACTTAAAATTTTCGAGGAAATCATGAGCGATCACTTGAAAGGGAGAATCACAAGAGTAGTTTGTTTAAAGAACATGGTTCTTTTATGTAGGTATCATAGGGAAATGCCATACACATATGTAACTACACTTGTACATCAGACTTGTGAACACCGATTTATTTATAAACAAAACCGATTGTTTCAGAGTTCAACAAAAGAAAGAAAAGCAACAGATACAAATTATTCAAAGTAGCAACATCTTATAATCAGCCAAATGCTCATCCGTGGGTCAGATTTGCATTAGCAAGCTTTGGGCATTTATTTACGAAATGACCCATCTCGCCACAGTTGTAGCACGATCCAGGTGGAAAGCGAGCTTGAGCAGGGTTGGCTCGGAGTTGAGTAGCAGCAAGATTTGCAACAGCAAGATTTGCAACAGTTTTGTCTTGGATAGAAAAACGGCATATATCAACCAAATGTCCCCATCGTCCACAGTGGGTACATTTGAAGCAGGGTAACTGATGCAGATGATGACAGTTGCATCGATTGCACCATGGAGCAGTTCCCTTGTACCGCTTCTTGGCTGGTGGTGCTGCCACCTGGCTAGGTTCTGCTTGATTTGATGCAATGACTGGAGGATTCTTTGAGGCTTTACGCTTCCTTGATTTTGGTGAAGGCTTGGCTTCTGTCTCCTTTGGTGACTCTTGCGTGGCTTCATTCTGGAGATGATACATGGCAGTAGCTAATTCAACAGTCTTCAGGACTACTTTTTTTTTTGGGTAAAGGGTTACCCCGGTGAATTTTATAAAGAATTAAAAAACAGGGTGCGACAAGAGTTTGACACACACTACTAGGCTTGACAGGCCAAGCCTAGGCAAAACAAAACAAAACAACCCACAAACGGCCAAAACAAAACAAGAAACAACCCGAAAAACAAAGCCAAAAACTACAAAACGCTAGCAAACTAAACTCGCAATCAGCCCGGTTCGTCTTCTTTAACTCCCCATGTTTCCAAAAGCTTCCTATAATTCACGTCTCGTCCGATCTTGAAACCCATTATACGAAGCCGTACCATATCCAAGATAATCTGTGCCACCGTCTCTTCCTTCCTGTGTATGTCGGAAAACAGCCGGTTATTCCGTTCTTGCCATATAAAGTAAGTAGAGGCAGCTACCACCAGCTTACAGACAATGTGTTCCAGTTTCTTTGAACTCGCATTCAGCTCTATCCACGCCATGATTGAGTTCCATGAGTCATTAACATTTACCATATCAACTTTTTCCTTGACAATGCTCCAAATCTTGGCCGCAAAGGAACATTGAAAGAACAAATGATCTCTTGAGTCTCGTCCATAGTTACAAAGGGGACAACACATAAGCCGTAAATTAGTTTCACTCCCCGCTTCCCAAACTGCCAACCTATCTTGCGTCTTCAGCTTATTCTTTAGAACTAACCAAAGATGAAAAGAATGTCTTGGAATGCATTGGCCATACCACACCATATTCACCCAAGCCACCTTATTATCCCTTACCCGAAAATTATTCCAAGCTTCCCACGAGCTAAAATGCACAATTTTTCCTTCCACAGATTTCCATCCCAATCTGTCTACCGAATCAGGAACAAGAGGATGATCCATGACATTTATGAGTACTGGAAATAAATCATACCATGCCTGAGGCCACCGCCAGTTGCCATCAGCGTCTACTAGCTCTGCAACAGTAGTTTGCAAATTAAAACCCGCTTGAGCAATTCTCCTTGGCGTAATGAAGTTTCGTATCGGACTGCATGAACACCAATTATCACTCCACGCATTTGTCTGGGTACCACTCCCAATCAACTTCCAAACATACGGTCTAACCAACGGACGAATAGATAAAATCTTTCGCCAACTCCAAGTCAACTTACCACGGCTTGGAATCTCCCAAAAGTTTCTACCTTTTATCTTGTAAGAATGGATCCATTTTACCCACAGGGATTCCCGATTACTAATAATGCTCCAAATATGAGACATCACAAGAGCTTTGTTCACATCTGAAATATTTCGGATTCCAAGACCTCCCTCCTCCTTAGGCAAACAGACATCCTTCCAAGCGACTTTTGACCGAATACTCCCATGAGTCCCCCCATTCCATAGAAACCTTCGCATTCTCTTTTCTAGATCCTTCACTATACGCATTGGCAAAATAAATACCGAGGCCCAATACGTATACATAGCTGCAAGAACAGAGTTGAGGAGCTGCAATCGACCCGCAAAGGATAACAGTTTAGACATCCAATTATCAACCTTCCTCTCCATACGTTCCACCA
This sequence comes from Helianthus tuberosus, assembly GCA_030545235.1. Classification (NCBI taxonomy): domain Eukaryota; kingdom Viridiplantae; phylum Streptophyta; class Magnoliopsida; order Asterales; family Asteraceae; genus Helianthus; species Helianthus tuberosus. Next base: position 110,442,922 of record CM060423.1, read on the forward strand.
GAACCCGACAATCTCTATAAGATAACTTAGTAGAAATTAAGGGAACCCCCAGGTAGCGAACCGGAAGCTCACCCTCATGAAACGGCAATAGGCTCAGAATCTCATCTTTTACATTACTCGAAACATTGCAAAAAAATATCATACTCTTAGGCAAGCTAGGGACCAGACCCGAAACACTAGAGAATTTCTCCAAAACATTCCGAATAAGCTGAACCGATCCAGTATCCCCATTAACAAAAACAAATAAATCATCAGCAAATGAGACGTTGATAATCTTTTGTTTAGAGCAGTGACTGTGGAACTTGAAAGCAGGGTTTAACGCCATCTTTTGAAACATGAGAGATAGCACCTCCATAATCAACGTGAAGAGGTACGGGGACATTGGATCTCCTTGACGTAGCCCCCGTTTCCCTGAAAAATAACCATGCAACTCGCCATTTACACTAATCGAGTAGGAAACCGTTGTGACACACGCCATGATCCAAGAAACCATTTTCCGGTGAAAACCGAACCGGACTAAAATGGCTTCTAAAAAGGACCAGCTTACAGTATCATAAGCTTTCTGGATATCAATCTTCAAAGCACACCTCGGAGGACCACGATCCACATGATAATTATGCATAAGCTCCTGAGTAATAAGAATATTATCAGATATCTTTCTACCAGGAACAAATGCCGACTGGTTGATGTTTACTAGAGTTCCCAGACACCCCTTCAAACGATCAGTTATTATTTTGCTAATTCACTTATAAATCACATTGCAACATGATATTGGCCTGTAATCAAGAACTGTATTTGGGGTATCGATCTTTGGCACCAATGCTAAAATCGTATGGTTAATTTGCTTTAGAATTTGCCCGTTATCAAAGAAGTCACACACCGCCTTTGTAACCTCACCGCCCACAATATCCCAGGCATTTTTAAAAAAAGCTGAAGTGTATCCATCCGGACCTGGAGCCTTATTCTCACCTATACTGAACATGGCCTGTTTAACTTCATCATCGGTAACCTGTCTCACCATATTCGCTGCCGTATTCGGTTGCAAGACATTAACAAACAAATCTGCATCATCCAACGTAGTCACTTGATCTACAGTGCCCATGAAACCTGAGTAATGATTTAGCAAAGCAGCCGCAACATCAACTCCCTCATACTGGTTTCCATTCATATCCTTAATGCAATTTATTTTATTTCTAGCATTCCTACTTTTCACGCAATTATGAAAGTAGGATGTATTAGAATCACCCGCACATAACCATTGCACTTTAGATTTTTGTTTCAAGAAACACTCCTCATCATAAACCGCTGATTTGAATTCTCGCAAACATACAGCTTCAGAAGACCGAATCGCAGCGTCAAAAGGATGAGCTTCCACCTGCTTTTGAATCTGGTCCAGCTCATTCCGTAAGTCAATAACTTTCTTATGGAGATTACCTTGATTACGCAATATTCTTCTAAAGTGAGATTTCAGACCCTTCATTTTCTTAACCACAGAAAACATGGTAGCACCCTCCACGGTTTTATTCCATTCAGACATAACAACTTGGCTGAACTCAGGCTTTGTCACAATAAAGTTTGGGAACTTAAAAGATTTATGACGAACCGTAGACATAGAAAATAACTTCAGGATAGCAGGAGCATGATCTGAAACACGAAAAGGCTGAAACACAGCATAAGCGTTCGAGAAAACATCCAAGAGTTTGATGTTACCCATAATCCGGTCGATCTTCTTTAGCATTCCTACCCCATCCTTTGGTTTTTGGTTCCAAGTATAATGCAACCCATGACTCTTAACATCAATCAATTCTGCCTCTTGAGTACACTCATAGAATTCTCGCATAGCTATTGTGTGAGAAGAAGGCCCCATGGTAAAATCCTCCATATTCAAAGCTGCATTGAAATCACCCATTACAACCCAAGGGTTATCATGAGTGAGGCCTTTAAAGTTACACAAATCAGCCCACAAGCTTCTCCTATCCTGATATTTGTTTTCCGCATACACAAAAGAACAAAATATCTTCTTATTGACCGATTTTAACAAAACCTGAGCATGAATAACCTGGTCTGATTGGGATATAACCATAAGATCAATATCATCCGCATTCCATCCCAATATCACCCTAGTACCTCTGTTACACACACCTCCATTCGAAGTCCACTTCCAATTCCGAAAAACCTTTTCGCATATCTTATTCAGCTTGTTAACATCCACATGAGACTCTAATATGGCACACACACTTAAATGATTCTCCGCAATAAAATGACGAACCTCACTTTGTTTCAGGGGTTGGTTCAGACCCCTTATGTTCCAAGCAGCTAAGCTACCCATTAAAAACATTGTCAACGGGAGTGCTTGCCCCCTCAGAATTTTGATTATTCAGGTTACCACTCATAAAATCAGCCATCTCTGTCGGATTCAACTCTTTAACTTCATCAGGTTGTTGTATTCGGGTACCATGATTTTCATCTATCATCGACTTGGCACTAGTTGGTTCCCTTTTCTCATCATTCTTATCATTATCAAGCACCGCAAAAGAATTTGACACCTTCACATTAGTATGCATAGCCGCTGAATTATCCCCCTTCATTCCAGATGTACTTGCATGAGCTTTATTAGTCTTAGGTCTATACATAACCTTAGGTTTCTGCTTTTTTTGAGGGAATGAGTACCTCGCCATCTTTCTTTTATCAGTAACAAAACCCTCCTCGTCAACAGTAACCATCTTATCCTTACCATTAGGTTTCTTGCTACACGTATTATCATCATGACCAAATAAACAGCATGCATTACAACGTAACGGCCTCCACTCATATTCAACTTTAACCCGTTCCATAATAAACCCATCCTCATCCATTTTAGGGATAGCTACAGTAATGTGATCCTTTAACTCGTTTTCAGCATTTAGCTCAATCATCGCACGAGCATAACTACTCCTACCCCAGTTTTCAACACACATATCAGCTGTATAGGAATCTAACCTTTTAGGGACCCCTAGCTTCGATGCCAACAAGCTCAAACCATCATCCGTATAAACTGAAATCGGCACATTGTGCAGTTTAACCCATATTGGAACGGTTTTGATACTATCTTTCTTAAGAGTAACCTTCGGGGGACCATATATTCATAAATAACGGGACTTTTCTTATTAACCATGGTCCTCCTTCGGGCAAATTTGGCAGTCTGCTCGGACATTTGAGCGTCGTTGTGATGAAGAGACATTCTAGAAGAAATGAAAGGCATAGGAAGAAACAAGTGAAATGTTATCGGATAATCAAAACAGAATGGCAACACATAAAAATTGTGATCATTTGTTTGTTACCTAAGGCAAACAAATGAGACGGTGACTAATCAAAGTAATCGGGTCATATTAATGTATCGCGAAGACATGCTTTAGCCTATAAGTGGACACTCACCCCAAGAGTTCCCAGGTAAGAGTGACTGGTCCGATTATGTGGATTTGTACGAACACTCTAGCCTTAGACAGAAAACTCAGAGTACAGGCATCCACCCTTCCAGATTGCACGTGTTCACATTATAAGACCCAACTTTGACGAGATTTTGAAAACTTAGAGGGTTCAAAACCTAGTAATCAATCATCCTAGAACAGATGATTGGTTTTCGAAGTGGATTCAAAATTTGTGTTCTTGTTGTGGTTGTCACCTAAGGATAAGTGACGGTATTGTTTTAAGATCTAAACACAAGAATCTTGTGTTAGGGTCCTAGGAAGGTTATAGACTAGGTCAAAGCATTACTAATAACCTAATTCCCTATAACCATGAGCTCTGATACCAACTTTTCTGTCACACCCCGACCACGTAAAACAACAAATCATGGCGGAAACGTCGGGGAGTGTTGTAAAAGAATCATTGTTTCATAACACATGGAAATTTAAATGTTGTTTTATTGATTAAAAGAAATTACAATGTCTTAACAACAAGGAAGCATAACATAATTAACTAGTCTTGCATCTTTTATTGTCACTAAGGCCCGAGTCTGCCTCTGTCTAACTTGATCAATCCTATGCATCATTTCCTGAAACACACGTGAAAATAGGTACGTCAGCATAAAAATGCATGTGAGATACATAGGTTTTATTGATTTAGGATTCATGACTTATAAGTTTAGAAAAAGATGTTTAACAAAAGTCAGTCATGATCCTTGTAAAATGTTTTCTTTTATAATCATAGAAAAGTGATAAGAAATCAGATAATATAAAAGAACAATGCATAATGAAATGAATAACCAAGTAAAATGAGTTTGTATAAAATATGTTGTTTGTAAAACAATGTTTCATGAAAATATGATATGAGTGTAAAAATGTATTATGTCTAACTTGAAATGGTTTAAATAACGCTACGATATGTAATACTATAAAAGCACTTATATATAGGAAGTACCAGCGGCGTATCCACCATGCTTTTATTACATACGCCTCGTTATTTAAATCACTTACCAAAACAAACCACCAATGTAAAAATGTTCATGTATAACCAAATGTAATGTATAGTGAATAAAAGCATTTATTGATTAAAAGCATTTACTCAACCATATAAGAAAGAAATGTACAAAACAATGCATTTGATAAATTATAATCAAAAGTTATGTTTTGTAAAATAATGCATGCTTTACTGATACAAACATCTATGCGGTAATGTTAAACGTCTACATCCAAGCCTTGAGACTGTAGGATAATCTTAGAGTAAAGGTTATCAAAATGTTTTCGGATTCGGTCATTCCTTCCACCCAAACAAACCTAGGATTTCAGGAATGGGAGTTGTCAAGTCCTATGGTACCACTACCTACTACCGAGCGGCATGATCGGTGTTAATGAATGTATTAGTTTCGTTAAACAAACCAAATGTTATACCAAATGTAAGCATGTTTTATGAAAATAATGTACCTAGTATGCTAAGTGAACATACAATGTAGAAATGTAAAGGAATGTGTCCATATGCTACGAGAACATATGCAACATAAATGCAATGTAAAATAATGTACTAAGTATGCACTAAATGGACATACATAGTATAAAATGTAATGTAAAATAATGTACTAAGTATGCACTAAATGGACATACATAGCAAAACATGCAAGAAATCATGTACTAATAGTGTACTAATGAACATAGCAAGTATAGGATTTAAAAACATGAAAAGCACGAAAGTAACAAGTAGGCACATGTGTTTCACCCCAAAATGTTTGAAAAACAGTAAAAGAGGGGACTATGTACTCACTTGAGGGTGCTTAGAAGTCTTGAACAACAACCAAGCAAAGCTAGAGGGATCACGGAATCAAACGACACCTAATATAGGTAACTATGTAAATAACCGGACCTAAATCGGGAGATCGGATAGAATGAGGTTTTATAAACCAAATGAGTATAGAAACTCATGTAATATGGTTTAACAAAGCCTATATTCTAAAAGGAAACCTATCCTAAGTGTTTACGACCCGTTACGACCTGTTTAGGTAGCTTAGTAACTTTAACGCGTCGTTCGCGTAAAACGCGTTCGAACCGCCTAACTAGTCCTATGACAAGTAATATATGCCTTAATATGTCTAATATTTTGCCTAATTAGTTTAGATGTCAAAATTTAGCTTTTTTTTTTTTTTTTGGGTAAAGGGTTACCCCGGTGAATTTTATAAAGAATCAAAGAACAGGGTGCGACAAGAGTTTGACACACACTACTAGGCTTGACAGGCCAAGCCTAGGCAAAACAAAACAAAACAACTCACAAACGGCCAAAACAAAACTAAACAACCCGAATAACAAAGCTAACTAACAACAATACACTAGCAAGCTAGACTCGCAATTAGCCCGGTTCGTCTTCTTTTACTCCCCATGTTTCCAAAAGCTTCCTATAATTCACGTCTCGTCCGATCTTAAAACCCATTATATGAAGCCGCACCATATCAAATATAAGCTGTGCCACCGTCTCTTCCTTCCTGTGTATGTCGGAAAACAGCCGGTTATTCCGTTCTTGCCATATAAAGTATGTAGAGGCAGCTACCACAAGCTTACAGACAATGTGTTCCAGTTTCTTTGAACTCGCATTCAGCTCTATCCACGCCATGATTGAGCTCCACGAGTCGTTAACATTTACCATATCAATTTTTTCCTTTACAATGCTCCAAATCTTGGCCGCAAAGGAACATTGAAAGAATAAATGATCTCTTGAGTCTCGTCCATAGTTACAAAGGGGACAGCACATAAGACGTAAATTTGTTTCACTCCCCGCTTCCCAAACTGCCAACCTATCTTGCGTCTTCAGCTTATTCTTTAGAACTAACCAAAGATGAAAAGAATGTCTTGGAATGCATTGGCCATACCACACCATATTCACCCAAGCCGCCTTGTTATCCCTTACCCGAAGATTATTCCAAGCTTCCCAAGAGCTAAAATGCACAATTTTTCCTTCCACAGATTTCCATCCCAGTCTGTCAACCGAATCAGGAACAAGAGGATGAGCCATGACATTTATGAGTACTGGAAATAAATCATACCATGCCTGAGGCCACCGCCAGTTGCCATCAGCGTCTACAAGTTCCGCAACAGTAGTTTGCAAATTAAAACCCGCTTGGGCAATTCTCCTTGGCGTAATGAAGTTTCGGATCGGACTGCACGAGCACCAATTATCACTCCACGCATTTGTCTGGGAACCACTCCCAATCAACTTCCAAACATAAGGTCTGACCAACGGACGAATAGATAAAATCTTTCGCCAACTCCAAGTCAAATTACCACGGCTTTGAATCTCCCAAAAATTTCTACCTTTTATCTTGTAAGAATGGATCCATTTTACCCACAGGGATTCCCGGTTACTAATAATGCTCCAAATATGCGACATCATAAGTGCTTTGTTCACATCTGAGATATTTCGGATTCCAAGACCACCCTCCTCCGTAGGCAAACAAACGTCCTTCCACGCGACTTTTGACCGAATACTCCCAGGAGCCCCCCCGTTCCATAGAAACCTTCGCATTCTCTTTTCCAGATCCTTCACTATACGCATTGGCAAAATAAATACCGAGGACCAATACGTATACATAGCTGCAAGAACAGAGTTGAGGAGCTGCAATCGACCTGCAAAAGATAACAATTTAGACATCCAATTATCAACCTTCCTCTCCATACGTTCCACCAGAACCCGACAATCTCTAAAAGATAACTTAGTAGAGATTAAGGGAACCCCGAGGTAGCGAACCGGGAGTTCACCCTCACGAAACGGCAACAGGCTCAGAATCTCAGCTTTTACATGACTTGGAACATTGCAGAAAAAGATCGTACTCTTAGGCAAGCTAGGAACCAGGCCCGAAACACTAGTGAATTTCTCCAATACATTCCGAATAAGCTGAACCGATCCAGTATCCCCATTAACAAAAACAAATAAGTCATCAGCAAATGAGACGTTGATAATCTTTTGTTTAGAACAGTGACTATGGAACTTAAAAGCAGGGTTTAACGCCATCTTTTGAAACATGAGAGATAGCACCTCCATAATCAACGTGAAAAGGTACGGGGACATTGGATCTCCTTGACGTAGACCCCGTTTCCCTGAAAAATAACCATGCAACTCGCCATTTACGCTAACCGAGTAGGATACCGTTGTGACACACGCCATAATCCAAGAAACCATTTTCCGGTGAAAACCGAACCGGTATAAAATAGCTTCTAAAAACGACCAGCTTACAGTATCATAAGCTTTCTGGATATCAATCTTCAATGCACACCTCGGAGGCCCACGATCCACATGATAATTATGCATAAGCTCCTGCGTAATAAGAATATTATCAGATATCTTTCTACCAGGGACAAACGCCGACTGGTTGATGTTCACTAGAGTCCCCAAACATCCCTTCAAACGATCAGTGATTATTTTACTAATACACTTATATATCACATTGCAGCATGATATTGGCCTGTAGTCAAGAACTGTATTTGGAGTATCAATCTTTGGCACCAACGCTAAAATCGTATGGTTAATTTGCTTAAGAATTTGGCCGTTATTAAAGAAATCACACACCGCCTTTGTAACTTCACCGCCCACAACATCCCAGGCATTTTTAAAAAAAGCTGAAGTGTATCCGTCCGGACCTGGAGCCTTATTCTCACCTATACTGAACATGGCCTGTTTGACTTCATCATCGATAACCTGTCAAAATTTAGCTTACATATGCTTAAAATGAATTTTGGCGTAAAAAGGCCATTTTGGTCATTTACCTAAGGCATATAAGCTACCTATCATACAACTAACTAAACGTTGTGACCATAAGGTATAACCTCGGAAGGTTATTCCCTATACAACTTTGGTCACCTAATGTGTTTGGTCGGATCCTAATGATCGACCAAACGGGTCGGGTTTGAAAGTCTAAGCGATTGTTTAGATCGCTTACCTTACGACCCTATATAAGCACTAATCCTAAAGTGATGAGCTAAACATGTTAAAACATGTTTAACGAAGTTTGAAAACATACAAAAAACCCTAATGCTCTCTCTCTAGCTTGGCGATTTCGTTCATCATGAATCCTCAGATGTTTTTTGTAATGATCTGTATAACAGTCTGTGATTAGGGATTACTCCTCAATCTCTATAACGAACTCGTTAGCAGGTTTTATCGTTTTTCATCTAGGGTTTTTTTGTTTTTCTTGTTTTCAGTCGCCGCTTTATTTCTGTGTCATTCTCACGTGGTGTATCGTCTTCTTGGTTGATCGATCTGTTTAGGATCTTGATTTACCTGGTTTACTATATAGTGCAAAAGGTGCATGGAGTAGGGTTTGCTAGAATTAGGGTTTTTCTAACGTCCGGTTTTCTGCTTGTTGCGCTTCTGGTTCACGTGTTTTTTGGTGCATGGTAGTGAGTTTTGCTGGTCAATTGAGAGAGGTGTTAATCTTATTATGGATGCTCGTCCCAAACCCGATGATTCTGTTCTACCAGATCGAGGTAAGCCGCCGTTACAATACAAGGGTTTAGCTAGTCGTGTGGTCAAGATAGATGGTAATCCGGTCTTACCTAGACAGGGTACTGTGCAACTGCCGCAACATGATGCTAAGGAATTTAGAATAATAGATGAATTATCCAAGATCACTATCCCAGTTCCGTCATCGGAGTATGAGGCTACGGGTTTTAATTATGAGGGTATTGATAAACTGGAAAATCAGCCGAGTAAGGGCGCTACTTCCAAACCTATGTCATATGCAGATACAGTAGCAGTTAATGGATTGAAGAAAGTAAACTTTCGCTCACTTGCTAGTTCCGCAATACAAGATGGTTGTGATGTTGTTTTGCCGAGGGAATCAGTTCGGTCAATGCAAGATAAGCTGGCTAATACTCTGTATGGGTATTTTTTAGGAGATCGGGTTGTCTTCCCTGTAGTTGATTATTTTGTTCGGACAAATTGGAGGAAGTATGGCTTGTTAAAAACTATGATGAACGCGAATGGTTTTTTCTTCTTTAAATTTAATGATGAAGTTGGTATGTCAAATGTTCTGAAGGATGGGCCTTGGATAATTAGATCCCAGCCATTATTTCTGGATGGCTGAACTCCAACAACTAAGTTAGAGAAGAAAGAGGTAAAGAAGGTTCAGGTATGGGTCAAAATTCATGAAGTTCCTTTAGCGGCTTATACGGAGGATGGTCTTAGCTTGATTGCAACTACTATTGGGGAACCAAAAATGCTGGATTCGTTTACTACGTCTATGTGCATCGACTCTTGGGGTCGCAGTAGCTATGCTAGAGCGTTGATTGAGGTCTCGGCTGAGAAAGAGTTTCGAGAGGAGATTACAATGGCTATTCCTGAACCGGAAGGGGAGGGTTTCATTAAAGAGACTATGTATGTGGAGTATGAATGGAGTCTGCATCGGTGTGCTAACTGCTGTGTGTTCGGTCACTCGACCGATATTTGCCCGAAACAACCAAAGAAACCAACTAAGGCTGTGTATGAGAATCACAATCGGAATGTTCAAAAGAATCGTCCTGTAAAGAAGGTGCCTATTGTGGATCAAGACGTATACATAGGAGTGTATGGTAAGAAAGCTGCTAAGAAAGTTGGTATTCCTGTTAATAAGCAAAAGTCTAAATTCGAATATCGTCCTGTTGGTTCTAAACCAAAAGGCGACACCAATAAAGATTCGGGTTCTATGAATATAAGATCGAATAACCCTTTTGATGTTCTCAATGAAGTGGAAGACGAGTCGGGTACTAGTAACAAGACATCGGGGTTGAATAATGACGAGTCTGATGAAGACGAGGTTATAGAGGTGGAAAACGAAATGGATGGGTTTATGACGGAGGGTACTCTAAATGTTAAAAGTAAAGGGGCAAGCACTCCTTCTCCGATAGTTACCCATGGTTAGTTTTGCGGCTTGGAATATAACGGGGTTGAACCGCCCTCTTAAATAGAAGGAGGTTCGGCAAGCAGTTAAAGATTTTAATCTGAGTTTGTGTGCTATTTTAGAGTCTCATGTGGACGTTGGTAATTTGGGTAAAGTTTGCAAGTCAGTCTTCAGATCTTGGGAATGGACTTCGAATGGAGGTTGCTGTAATAAAGGCACGAGAATTATTATTGGATGGAATCCGGCCATTTTTGATGTGATGATCTTGGCGCAATCTGATCAGGTTATGCATTTTCAGCTTGTTTTCAAATTGGATAAAAGAATGATGTTTTGTTCAGTTGTTTATGCGGCTAATTATTATATGGCCCAGAAAGAGTTATGGAATAATCTTTCTATGCAAAAAGCCCTTGTTAATGATAAACCTTGGTGCATTATGGGCGATTTTAACACGGCTCTTAACATTGAGGATAACTCTATGGGAACTTCATCGATTTCTACTGGTATGCGAGACTTTCAAGAGTGTGTGGATAATATTGAAGTCGTTGATATTAACCGTATAGGGATACAATTTACGTGGAGTCAAAAGCCAAAAAATGGGGTAGGTTTGCTGAAAAAACTTGACCGAGTGATGGGAAATACGAAATTTATAGCTGAATATCCGAATTCTGTGGCCATTTTCAAACCGTATAGGCTATCGGATCACTGTCCTTGTATTCTCTCGTTTCCGGAAGCTAGTAGACTGAAGCCGAGGTCTTTCAAATTTGCTAATTTCCTGGTGTATAAACCTGAGTTCTTGGAGATTGTTAAAAGCAACTGGGTTACTAACGTTAATGGTGTTCATCAGTTTAGAGTGGTTAAAAAGCTTCGATTACTTAAACACCCGTTGCGTTCTTTATTATTCAAACAAGGTAATCTTCATAAAAAAGTTGATAATCTGCGATCGGATCTAGATATTATACAGCAAAAGATTGATCGTGATCCTTCTAATGCTGATCTTCGGGCAGCCGAGTGTTTGATAAGTTGTGACCTACAAGAGGCATCGTTAGACAAAGAACGTTTTCTGAAACAAAAGTCTAAAGTAGATTGGTTGAGTGCGGGGGATATGAACTATGCTTTTTTTCACTCATCTCTGAAAATTAGAAATCATTGTAGCCGGATCGAGGTGATTAAAGATTCGGAAGGGAAGCTCTATGAGGGTGAAACGGTTTTCCCACCGTTTGTCAAGCATTATGAGAAATTTTTCGGTACTCAAGGTGATATTTCTCTTACTCCGGCTCTGGATTTATTCTCTAAAGTCCTTTCTCCTCAGGTTGCTGATCATATGATCCGCCAAGTTTCGGCGGAAGAAGTGAAAAAGGCGATGTATTCTATTGGTATCGATAAAGCTCCAGGCCCTGATGGTTATACAGCGGCGTTTTTCAAAAGTGCATGGCCTATTGTCGGTAATGATGTTACTTGTGCTATCATTGATTTTTTTGAGACAGGAAACCTTCTTCGAGAATTGAATCACACAAATATTGTGCTTATTCCGAAAATTCCTACCCCTTCGGCAGTCAGTGACTATCGGCCGATTGCTTGCTGTAATGTCTTATACAAATGTATCAGTAAAATCGTTGCGGATAGAATTAAAGGTGCGCTGAATGACATCGTTAGTATTAATCAATCGGCATTTGTTCCAGGCAGGAGAATTTCTGACAACATTATGTTGACTCAAGAATTAATGCATAATTACCATAGACATGCGAGTCCTCCAAGGTGTGCTTTTAAAGTCGATATCCAGAAAGCTTATGACACGGTTGACTGGAGATTTCTAAAATGTGCTTTGCTTGGGTTTGGGTTTAAAGACAAGATGATTGAGTGGATCATGGTGTGTGTCTCGACTGCCTCCTTTTCTATGTGTGTCAATGGCTCTGTTCATGGTTTTTTTAAGAGCAAACGAGGTTTAAGGCAAGAGGATCCAATCTCCCCTTATCTTTTTACTTTAATTATGGAGGTTTTGACGGCCATTCTTCAGCATGCGGTTCGTATTGATTCTTCGTTTAAATTTCATAATAAATGCGAAAAACAGCAGATTATCAATCTTTGTTTTGTGGATGATTTGTTCCTTTTTTCTAGAGGAGAAGTAAATTCGGCTAGGTGTATTATGACGTCTCTTTCTAAGTTCACTAAGATGTCGGGGTTAGTGCCGAGTAATCAGAAAAGTACGATATTCTTTTGTAATGTCAATGGCCATGTCAAAGATGCTATTTTGGATCTCATGCCTTTTGTGGAAGGAACTTTGCCTGTTAAATATCTGGGTGTGCCCCTGATCTCTTCCAGACTCGGTTATAGCGAGTGTCGAGTGCTTGTGGAAAGATTACAAAAATGTATAACGCATTGGAGGAACAAGTTGCTTTCGTTTGCTGGTAGATTACAGCTTATTACTTCAGTTCTCTCAGCTATGCACATCTATTGGTCTTCTGTATTTATGTTGCCGATCCGTATTGTTCATGAGCTCGAAGCTCGAAGCTTGTATGCGAAATTTCCTATGGTCCCAAGAGAGTTTGTATTCTAAAGGCAAATCAAAAGTTTCTTGGAAGACCGTTTGTACTCCGAAGTATGAAGGAGGGTTGGGAATTAGACGAATTGGGGATATGAATAAGGCTCTTATGTCTTATCATATTTGGAGTATCGTTTCTAAGCGGGATTCTTTATGGGTGGATTGGGTGCACAGTTACCGGTTAAAAGGTAAGAGCTTTTGGGTGTGTAAAACCCCAGCTAATTGCTGTTGGTCTTGGAGAAAGTTAGTGCAAATGCGGCCTCTTATCAGGAAGCATATATGGTCGGATTTAGGTAATGGCGCTGATACTTCTGCATGGTTCGATTACTGGTGTGATATAGGGCCGCTTGGTGATTTTATTTCGCCTAGAACCATTACCGATGCAGATTTTAAACTGGATGATTCTGTGGCTAACATCTATTCGCATGGTTCTTGGTCTTGGCCTATGGCATGGAGAGATCTTTTTCCGGTTCTCATTCAGTTAGACCAAGTACAGTTAAATCCAACAAAGCATGATAAATTGGTATGGAGAGATGGTAGTGATACAAGGGAGTTCTCCTCTTCATCTGTGTGGCATTCGGTTCGGTACACGGTTCCGGAAGTGAATTGGTGTAATATTGTTTGGTTTTCGTAGTGTATCCCTCGACATGCTTTTATGATGTGGCTGGTCCTTAAAGGTAAGCTTTTGACTCAAGACAAAATTCTAAAGTGGGATCTCTCGCGGAGGAAGAACATGAATATGATGTGTTGCCTGTTATGTTATCAGAACTTTGACTCACATCCGCATTTATTTTTTGAATGCAAATGTTCGCCTCAAGTATGGCATCTAATTCGAAACAAGGTGACTATGGGTTCTGTTAGTCCGAAATGGACTGATATAGTTGATTGGTTGCTGGTTCGTGCTCGATCTAAATCGGCTATGAATTATGTTGCTAAAATTCTGGTTGCGGCTGCTGTGTACTTTATTTGGCAAGAAAGAAATGCTAGAATTTTCAAAAATCAGCTGAGACCTCCGGAGAAACTTAGTGAGATTATTTTAAACACGGTCAGATACAAGCTGATGGGAGCTAGATTAAAGAACACTACAAGTGTGCGGAGACTTCTTGTAGAGTGGGAGATTCGTGGGGATCACGTGGATGACGATGGCGGCTGATTAGTTTGTCTCAAGTTGCATTTGTCTAGATTTTAGTCTAGTTGTCTTCGTGTTTTGTTTGGATGTTTATGGTTGTTTTTTGTTTTTACTTTCATGGGGCATGTCTCATGATTGAACTAGTAGTGTAGACATTCTACACTACTTGTTTTGTTTGTTTGTGAATATATAGAATCACCGGGGTAACCCTTTACCAAAAAAAAAAAAAAAAGTTTGAAAACAGGTTTGGTATCAAAACAAAGGGTCTTGATACCTAAAAGTAGTTTGGTTACAAAATACGCAAGAATACGCATTTTGGCCGAAACTACGACTCGTCACTATGCCTAAATAACGTGGTAATCAGTAGGTATAGTCACAAGGGACTATAACCATCGTGATTACGCTCACGTTACGAAGTTCAAACGAACTTCGTGTTGACCATAAACTGGTCAATGCCGAAAGTCAAACAAATTTAACTTTCACGCTAAAAACGCGTAAAAGAACAAAAGAATACTTACAACGGGTCCAAGAATGGAAGTTTGATTCCAAATATTCTCAGGTATGAAGTGAAAATCACCTCAACTTAGAGAAATTTCAGAATCAAGTGTGAGTTGGGAGTGAAATGGGTGGGGGTATTTATAGAAACCCAAGAACCGTTAAGATCGTTCCTCGATAAACGAGCATCAATCTGGACCGTCCAAGTGGGCACAAGGTTTTGGAATACTAGGGGTGCCCCAAAACCATCAAATGATATTGCAAATGTTTCAAAATAGTCCCTAAACTTCAAGATAAATGCTGAAAATGGACCTGCAATTGCTGAAAATGAGTTTCTGCCCAGATGAGGCCGTGGCGTCGCGCCACGGCAAAGCCTTATGGTGGTGGCGCAGCGCCACCATGTGCCAGCTCCAGAAACTTTGCCAAAATGGCAGAAATGGTCCCTGCAACACTTTTAAGCCGTTTTTGATGCGTTTAAACCCCGTTAACCTCATTTCAAGTCTCTAAAATGAAGTTTAAGTATAGGGAACATGAAACATGCTCAAATATATCCCGGATGTCTGTTCGTTTGGCAGTACGGTTGCGTTATTCGGTTAATTACGACGAAACACGAACGAACACGAAAAACGATCCAAATTACGCGACGAATGGATTTTTATCAAGCCAATCACTAAAATAAAATATTTTGATGATTACAAAAATTTTTGGATGTCCGGATGTATTCAGAACGTATGTTATGCGCGAAAATGCAAACTTATGCACTTTTTGACGCTTTTAGTCCCTGAATGACCAAGAAGTTTATTTTTGCGCACCAAACTCCTCAAAGCCTATTTCTAAGCTATGTAAAGGATATTTAGGGCATATTTAACTTATGATCCAGTTCCGGAATGTTCGTTACAGTACGAATCGGCATACTTTAACAGTTTGTCGAAATTAGTCCTTGTAAGCGAATAAACTTGATTTCGGCATACCAAACCTTCCAAAACTTATTTCTAAGTTATGTAAAGGTTATTTAAGGTATGTTAAGCCTATGTCACTGTTCTGGAGTGTTTGTTGCATTAAACTGGTTATATTTACGCATCAGTTCGCGTATAACCTTCCAGAAAGCGATTTAAAGCTCGAAATCGAACAAGAATTGATATGTGCAAATGATACAAATATTTATACAAATCGCAAGTATGAAATACAATATTTCATTGGTTTGGTATTTGTTTGATGGCCGTGGAGGCACAGGTGTCACACTCCAGCCCAAGCCTCCAAATCGAAGCTTCGGAGAGCCTTCTCCCATGCGATGAGATGAATTCTGTCTCTCTATCCAACACCAGACCTTGGACATCTCGTCCGAATTCCTTCAATCCTAGCAGCCTTCGGGACCCCGGACAAGGAGGGAATAAAGGCAAGCTTCGAAGGGTGGATTTCATTAAAAACAGGGCCTTACCAGCTTGACCTAATAGGGCGGGCACCTTTCCAACCCGAAAGCTTCGTGCTGAATTTCTCTGTAACTGAATTCCAAAGTTCATCTCTTCATCTTCCCAGCATACCAAAATGAATCGAAATGGAATTGGCTATTGAACAGCTAAACATATTCCGGCCGGCCCTCATAGTGTGGATGGAGGATGAAGGAAGAACACCTTACTTCTTTCAAAAGAGTGAAACAGAGTCATTTTTTCCCACTAGCATAACTAATGATTTTACCTCACTTTGTTGTATTGTATAGACAAGCCTGACTTTATAGATAGGAATTCAAAAAAGAGTTCTAACTTACCTTCCTGACTGTGCTTCCTGCTTTTGGGCCTATTTTCTATTTCTATTATAGTGGTAAGACTGTAGTCTACTGCAACAGGAGAAAGGAAAGCAGGCCAATATTCATGATAAGACCCTCTTTACGCTCTCTCTTTCTGCTCGCTCCTGTCAACGAATGAATTTACTACTTGTGTCACTGACATTCCATTAGCATGGTGGACTATAGACCGGCTTTCACGTTCACTCTATAGGAAGGGGACTTAGATTAATCGATTCAATGGGTGAACTGCTTTCCTTTAAAGGTAGCAAGTGTTTGAAATGACAAGCTTGTAACTGATATGAAATCGGAAGACAGTAAGTTGGACGAGGATCTCATGTACCACAGAGTGGGCAAATGCTCCCTTCTTTCACGAGACTGTTTCTGTTCTTGTTTCTTTAGTCTCTTTACCTGCGAGCATGAATTCCTGAACCCAATACTAGGAAAGAGCTTCATACCCTATAGAACTGACAGATAGGCTAGCGAAGATGGCTCAGCCTCAGTAGATCCCTCACTCATCACCGGCATACGGAAAGAGAGCCCTAAGGGAGAGAGTTTCGATACTTCAGGCATATCTATCAATGGGCAAAGACATGAGAGCCTTCTATCTCTTCTTGTCTTATAAAGGAAAGAAAGCAGGATGAACAGGCTTGAGTGTCGATAGGTGAGTTTAAGGTAGGCGCCTATCTCTTATTATACTATAGCAACGAGAGAAGTTGGGATTGGTGCCCTAAATGAAGGGAAATCTAAAAAAAATGAGATTTTGCCCAGATAGAACTTTTTCAATTCATGATCTGCTCTACGAAGGGAAAAGTGAAAGTCTCATTTGACAGCTATATAAGATAGACACTTTCTAATTTCCATGTTTGTCTATGAGGGAAATAGGTCAAGTGTCATTTTGCTACTGTATGAGCATGAACATCTACTTTCGAATTTGAATAGTCCTCTTAGCCGGTCGATTGGCTTGAATCTCTCTTTCTTTTGAATCGTAACCTACTATTAGTGTATGCCTAAAAATGAACTAATTACTTTTCTCTAACAAACTTATGACCAAACAAAAAATGACTTAACTAATGGCCAGATTTCCCTCTCCTCATTGAAAACTACTTCTATCTAGCTCCTCTCTTCACCATCTTTTGGTCAAAAAGAGTAAGAGTATTCAATCCCAAAAGTCCTAGGAGTTAAGCATGTTGGTGATGAACTAGTTCTCGTTCACCCCAGACTTGCTGGGTGGAATGAGTCAAGCTAGTTCTGAAATCGCCAGAGCCCTCTTGGTCTAATCTTTTTTTTAGCAACTGGCTTTCAGAAGTCTTGCTGCAAGGAAGATTAGAAACGCCTTACTATATTAATTTAGAATAGTGACATTTTTTCTGCAGATATGGAGTTTGTTGAGAGGACTTGCATCCTTCGTTCGTAGTGGTCATTTATAGCTGTTTTTCCAACTAAACCTAATTTACTATTTTGCGAGAAGAGGGGGCTCTTACTTCTTTCATCTCTAGGCTGAGCACTAGCAAGTCAGGGATAAGAGAAAATCCTGGGAAGGAATCGGCTTTTCAGCATCTGTAGTGGAAAAGTGTACTGGTGGTGGTTTAGTTAGAGACAACAATGGGATGGGGGCTCTCTCTTCTTTCAGCTGATTCTCCTTTGGATAGATGGGGGTGTCGGTGTAAAGATCGCATGGAACAGTAAATGGCAATGGAATCAAACCTCCTCCTATAGGTAAGTTCAGTCTGTAACTGAGGCTTTCTAGGCGTAGGGCTAATAGCACAATGGCGGTGCGGCTAGGCTTTGTGGGTTTGAATGCCGGTATGAGATAACCAGCCAGGCAAGGGAAAGAAGGAAGTCTTCCTGCGGAGGGGGAAGAAGCTGCCCAGTTTAATAGATTCAATGGTCGACTTGCTTGAATCGAAGAGGAAGGCTAGTGCTTCTGACTGTGAATATGAGAGGCAGTTTCACCTTGACAAAACAAATGAAGTAAAGAATCCTGTTGACTTTTAATGCAGAAATGAAATAGATAAGGCATTTGAAAGCCCATGTATCTGAGCCTGTCATCCATAGGAAGAGCATTCATGAGGAATCTCCAGAAGAAGAGAATCAACCCATCTTAGGAGGAAGCCATTGGTTCCATAATAGAGACCACCAAGGACTTTTTTGGCCATGAATTCTGGGAAAATGCGAATAGGAAGCAGAGGAGAAAAGACCTGAAGGGGAATGATGCCAAACTAGTCTATCTGGGATGTCAGAATCTAGAGAGTTATCTTACAAAATAGATTGAGCCTCTGTGGATAAGCTAGGCAGAACTAAGGTAGAAAAATCAGCAGATTGAATAACTTCTCTAAAAGGAGTATTAAGATCCACATTCTGCATAGAAAAAGCACCAGCACCCCAGCTAGCCATGCTCAAGCTGTTGTTACTAGCACCTACCATCCAATGAGAGTTGCCCAGAATGGTACTAACATGAGGGAAAACATTCCTCCAAACATGAGAGCTTAAATCAGAAAGAAATAGGCTTAGACACCACATCCAATGGATGACCCTATTTAGATCTCATAAACTTGCCCCAGAAAAACTGACTAACAACATAAGCCCCAACAAGTTTGGCATGCAAAGCTTTCCTGTCTAATTACCAACCCACCCTCCTTCATGGATTGACAATTGTTGTCCCAAGCAATCCAGTGGTGCCTGTGCTCACCATTGGAATCCCATAATCAATTAGCCATAACACTTTTCATCTTAGAAATCCCGGTCTTAGGGGGAGACCACACTGCCAAGGTATGTATAGGAATTGGGGAAATGACAGATTTTAAGAGAGTGAGCTTACCACCAAAAGAGAGAAACCTGGCCTTCCATCCGTCAATCCTTTTTCTGATATTCATTTCTAAATCATTCAAATATGATGTTTTTCTTCGGCCTTTGAAGATAGGGGCATCAAAATACACAATAGGGGACTCTTGAACTGAAAACCAGTCCAATGATGAATTAAAGCGATATTTGTGTTTTTTGAAGAGCAGAGAAAGCGAACTTTTTTTGAATCAAATCAAAACATATAAGAAGTGGCTTGGAGAACACATTTTGGATTTTTTATAATTTGAAAGGCAACTAGTGCTCTTTGAGGAGAAGGGCTTGGGCTTGTTGTCGAACGAGATGGGGTTTTTCCTTCTTAGTAACGGTCTTACTCTATAAAATGACTTTTTGATTAAATAAGCTATTATGGTTAGGAATCGACGAAGAGGTTCTGAAAGTGAATCAGATATGGGCTGTTCGGGGGAGTTGTGCAAGAGGGAGCTGCTGCCCTAGTTGAAAGTCAGTTAGCAAGGAGTTCTTTCCCAAAGAAGCATTTAACCATTCTCCGATCTATGTCATATTAACCGTTTCACCGACATTAGCCTCCGAAGACATGATCCATAGCAAAGAAGTAGACATGGTACGAATGGGATTGAGAAGGAGCTCTGCATTATAGCACAGTCCGTGACTACGTTTTTCCATTGGTTGATGCTGCTGCACACTTGTTATATTTGTTTATATAGTGTTAGTTCTATAACGAATTTGAAGCGCCTATGAATTAGTTCCAAGAAAGTGGCCGTTCACGTCAGGAATCAAGGTTGTTGATGTAGTTGCTATTCTTTCTTTTTTTCGTCTCGATTGGGTTGGTGTTCAGTGTACCGCTCTGTGGGTACAAGATCAAAAAGAATGCATTGGATCGATTGGTGCCATTTCTTCTCTTGATTCATCTTGTCCTTGGCCGGTGAAGGGAATGGGGTAGGGTAGCCAAAGCCCCCAACAAAGGGATATGATAATCCTTCCCAAGTAATGCATAAGCAAGATCAGGACTAGAGGGGTGTGAAGAGTAGGGGGTCTCTTGTGCAAAGCAAAGACAGGTACGTGCTAGCAAAGAAGGGAAGTGGCAAGGGATTGAAAAGAAGAAGAAAGAAGAGAAAGTTAGTACACAGAGTCTTCCCCCTGCCTAATTGATCTAATGATAAAGAAGTAGGCTAAGTAAAATAGAAAGTGTGTGTAAACAATAAGTAATGACTTGCTTTGTGAGAGCTCAGTTTCTAAGACGAAGGCTAAGAATTCTCTACTAGAGGGATTGAAAAGATCGAGGGTAATTTCTGAGTCTTGATGGACCTTTCTTATTATAGGCAAAAGGAATATCTAAGGACTTCTTCCCTCATTCTCATCAAATTGGGGTAGCTCAGGAACTATAGAATCTCTCAGGAGTTGAATAAACTCTTTTATGCTAGTGGAATTGGGAAGCATGATAAGTCTGTACTCCACATTCTAGCTTCATCCTTGGTTTTCAAAGAAAGGAACTGATAGAAGAGAAAGGTAAGATAATTCTTTCTGGCCTTACCTGAAAGCGGGGGAGGTCCAGGTCTATATACAGGTCTTGGATCAATAGAATCCTCCAATTGCTAGGGAAAGAAAATCGGGATTAGTCTCCTTGCCATTGCTACCGTCTTTGAAAGTCTAGCTATCCTCTCCTTGTCATGCTTAGTTATTATGCATTGCTTCTTCTGATCTTGCTTTCTTGCCTTATAGAACTGACCTTTGTCCCCTCCTTCCGGTTTTCACACTCACTTAAAGTCTATTCCTTGCTCTTGCCTAGTTCTAGGCTTAGACGAAAGAGCTCATTCATAGATTCCATCTTTCTAGCATTTCATGTCTTTCTTCCTTCAACTCTAATTCATGCCATGAATTGTTAAGTCCTTCTATAATAGCTATTGCCTTTCTTCTCACGTCCCCTAGAGCTATTGAATAAAAATCCGAGGCTCACTCGTTGCCCTAAGCCCTACAGTTCCTTCGTTTACCGCCTAAGATGAATTTATTGCCTCCCCTCCCTCCACGAGTAGATATTTAGTATTGAATAATGTCAAACCCAATCCCAAGCAATAGTCAAGAAGAAAAACTCAGGACTAGGAAAGAAAGGCAGAGACAGGGAAAGCTAGGGTGATAGTCCTATAGATGAGTAATAGGATAGGGATCACTCTGCTACACTCATTAGAACAACAACCTCCTAACTACTATGAGTTAAGCAACTAATGGACAGACCAGACCGCATAAGACTACTGAAATAGAAAAAGAGAAGGGATTCACGGGCAGTGAAGGCAACCAAGGGAGAGGAATCATTCCATTCAATTCCGAAGCCTAGTGTCTCCTGTAAGACTCTATCACCTTCATTCTTTTGTTGAGGTTCTGGCACTTCTTCCTCTGGCCCTCTATTTACATAGCGAAGAAAGGCAAAGGCTATTGCTTGAATGCGTGACTTATGTCTCTTTTTCCCTTTATAAAAAGTAAGATGAATCTACGCTCCTCAGCCTATAGTAAGTGAATGAGAGGGTATGGGGTTCCGGGTCTTTTTCCAGTCAAAATTGACTAAGAGGCAATCCCCTTTTCCGTGATAATGTGAAAGGACTCAATTCCTTCTTTCTTCCCCAGCGAAATGTAGCAGGAACAGCCTTCCCGTAGTCACATTAAGGAGATTTTTTCTTGAAACTCTTTACTCCTTCACCCGTAGCAAGTACTCATTTCTATTTAGTTGTTTTCTTACTCTATCCGGATATTGAACCTGGTTTCCCTCTGCATATGGTAATAGAGAGTTAGACAGCTTAGAGAGCTCCTCAAAGGGCTAGTTCTCACTCTGTTTTGGGGACCCCCAAGACTGTCTTTCCCTGTGTTTCCTAGTCTATATAGGTCCAATCTCATCTGCTAGCGCTTCTTCGTTGCTTGGTCGGGACACATTCATCGATTTCTTTTCATTCTTCCTGGGCTTGCAAGTGACTTACTTCTTTTGGCCGTTCTTGCTGTCTTAAGTCATCCTCTTTTCTTTAGAAGCTGTTAATTGATTTCGTGCCTGCCTTAAGGCTAAGGGGAGAACTGCATGTCCTACTAGTCGGATAGAAGCCTACCCACCGACCAGCCTACCTTGTTCATATCGAGCCGGACAGGAGAGACCCTCTTTAAAGTGAATAGAAGCAATTCCTTTTATAAGCTTGAAAATAGCCGCTGTAAATCAATTCAAATAGATAGGGGAGTTCTGAACCAGCAGCAAGCCCTTTCTCGCCCTTTCTAATGTCCTAGGCGAAGGCAGTGCAGGTGAAAGCCCAATAGATCCCATTTTTTTATCGCTCCACATAGCTCACGACCCGGCACGAAGAAATCTCTTAGACGGGCGGATGCGAATCTGGATCTATCAACGGAGCAATTCCATTCCAGTCGTAGTCTCAATCCCATATTCATTGAAAGTCTCCGCCGTGTCTGACCCCCTCTTTCTATCCGGAGTGAGTCAGGCTGCTAAGCCTTTAATCCTGATAAAAGAAAGAGTTTTCCCACCCTCCAAGTATCCATAAATGGAATCGGTTTGAGTGAATTACTTACCGCAGTCAAAGCCAATAGGGAAAGTCAGGTCAAGAGAGAGTCTCTTTCCGATTAGTGCATCTCGCACTTCCAATTCATTCCGAGTTAGAAAAAGTCAGTTCCTTCCCCCCCTTTTACTTTTTCTAGGATAAAGTCCTCTTAAATGGATTACTAGTTCCTTCCTTCCCAATCAATGCTAACTCTATCTTCCTTTCTTGTAATTTAGGAGATTTCTCTAGCCCATAAAGAACTGTAGTTACATAAAGCTCTCAAAAGATAAAAAGAGAAAGGGCTATGAGTTCAAGTAACAAAGTGAAAGTTCAGTCCTCATAGTTTCCCTATCCCACTGCCAAAAAGAAGACAGCAACAATCTAGCTCCTCATACTACTTCTCTCAGTAAATACCATTCTCTTAGTTAGGTAGTAAGTAGATAGACGGATTAGTACTTTTACCCAGGGGTAGCCTTCCTTGTCGCCAAAGAAGAATGAGAATTGATAAAGTTTTCTTGGGGTTTTTCGCTTCAATAGCAGAAGCAAAGAAGTCAAATCAATGCAGCTTTCATGCCCAGCCTAAAAAGATCCTATCCTCTTGCAGCTGGAGCTCTTGATGGGACGTTCAAGCGAGTTTATGAATGAATGAAATCAGTTGAAGGAGCGGCCAAGGACGAAAGCTTTGATTGCGTTCTGCTAATGTTGGCTTTTTCCTTGCCTAAAACAACTATCTTCTCTTCGCTAACGGTTAAGAATCCTCTTTGTATGCGCGTTATCTCTTGTTTATTCTTCTAGTTTTTGCTTCTTATGCTTATGATGGGTGAGACTCCGTTTCTTCTTAGGTTGTCTGTAAGTGTAGTTCGTGGTTCACGGGTGAGGCTACCTGGATAGGTGGGCAGTTCCTATCGGTGGAGCTAAGACACCTTCGAGAGATATAGCTGTAGCTCTTGATGGCACGGGCAAGACAGTTCATGAATGAATGGCGAGTTTTCTATTTACTAGAATATCTTTCCGGAAGCTTCTTTTTAGAATTGATTGCTACCGGTGGTGAAGAAATTGAATCAACGGCATCGAATGCAAGCTCTGATAAATTTTTATTTTGATTTATGGGCTACAATGACCTAAAGTAGCTAAATAAGTAGTGAAAGTAATCTCCTGGCTAAAATGACTCTCGGTTCTACCCACCGGCAATCATTTTTCGACCTGATTAAAATTTTGATTGCAGATTGGCTATTTCGGGGTTCCATGCCCAAGAATTGCCTTATTATAGCTTTTTTGATTCGTCGGGTATGCCGGCTAAGAGAAACGCTTCTCGCCTTGCTTGCTCTTATAAGCAGTAGATTTTGACCCTATATGAGATAGAACTCTTTCAATTCATGAGAGAAAGTGCTTTAGTAGCGATTTCCCTGTTCTAGTGCAAGACGCAAGGAGAAGCACGAGCGGAGCGGTCTGGCTAAACGTGCAATGCCCCGTAAGGAGATCTAGCTTATTGGTCTAGTGCTTCTGGGTGCTTGCCAGTTCTGAATAACTTCACTTAGTTTGCCATGTTCTTACAAGAAAGAATCTCTTCTCCGAATCGAATCTACGCATATCGAATTCAATAAAGACTTGAATAGATGCCTTCCTTCAAATATAGTTCATCCTGTTGATGGTATTTACTACACTAAGGCTAGATCCGGACTAATCCTAGCCTGTTCTTATGAAGGAAGGTAAGCATGAAGCAACGGCTAGATCCTCACAGTAGGAAGCTTAGCTGTGGTTATGAAGTCAGGTGAGAAGTGTTATGCAATAGAATAGTCAGCTAGTGAACTTAGACAGGTAGTTGATTTCATTAGGGAATTGAATTGCAGGAAGGTAAGCAGGTCAGGTAGTCCTTAGGCCGTTGAGCGAAACTCTTGGCATCCTCCTCTTATAAGGGGATAGGAGTGAAAGAATCATTATAAAACTACGAGGTCGCTCCCACTTCTTAGAACTCTCTTGCTACCGGTTCCTTAGACTATAGGCAGAAAGGCCGAGGCAGAGCCAGCAATTCTCTAAAAGAAAGGACGATTAGCTACGTTCCAATGAAGCACATTCCAACAATTACCTAGCCCGGTAAGTGGAGGAAAAAGGCGGAGAACATTCTTTAATCAAAGGCGCCAATACCCATATCAGGATTAGACCCATTTCGATCGAGCGGCAACCGCTGCTGCGGTATGGTCCAGAGTCGAAACTGGCTAACATAGGGCAAGGGTCCTAATGGGCAAGTATAAATAGAAGAAGCAGCTCCTCTCACTGCCCCGTATAGGGTTCTGGGCCTCGTATTGACTATTACTAAGGGAAAGCAACGCCCGGATATTGACCTACAAGCAACTTCGAACTCTCACTCTCCTT
>CM060423.1:110472917-110522917 GCA_030545235.1 Helianthus tuberosus
TCGTTTAAATTTCATCATCAGTGTGCGAAGCAGAGAATCATCAATGTTTCCTTAGCGGATGACTTGTTTATCTTTGTTCATGCTGATACTTGCTCGGTTAAGAAGGTTAGAGATGCTTTGGATATGTTCACAAGTTGGTCAGGATTAGTGCCGAGCCCCTCCAAGAGTACTGCATATTTTTCGAATGTTTCTTCTTTGGTTAAGCAAGAGATACTTTCGTTGATGCCTTTTCAAGAAGGTAGCCTGCCGGTTCGGTATCTTGGGGTGCCCCTTATATCAACCAAGCTTAGTTTTAAAGATTGTAAAATCTTGATTGATCGTATGGAGAGCAAAATCACAAGCTGGATTTCTAAGTCTTTGTCTTTTGCGGGTCGCCTTCAGCTTATAAACTCAGTTTTATCTGCTATGCACATTTACTGGGCTTCTGTTTTCATTCTTCCAGTTCGTGTCATTTCAGAATTGGAGAAGAGGATGCGTCGTTTTCTATGGAATGCTGGCTCTTCTGGCAGGGTTCGAGCCAAAGTTGCTTGGTCTGATGTTTGTTTGCCTAAAAACGAGGGTGGCTTGGGTATTCGAAATATTATGGATGTTAATAATGCCCTCATGGCAAACCATATATGGAGTATCATCTCGAAGCGGCACTCTCTTTGGGTTCAGTGGATTCATTCCTATAAACTAAAGGGTAGAAGCTTTTGGGAGGTTCCGAGTAGAGGTAGTATGAGCTGGGGATGGCGTAAGATTTTATCTATCCGAAGCTTGGTGCGGCCTTATACTGGTATAACTATCAGAAGTGATGCTCAAACTAATGCTTGGTGTGATAATTGGTGCCTGTTGAGTCCGTTTACTTCATTCATTACTCCGAGAATTATCTCTAATGCGGGTTTCAGTATGCTGTCCACGGTTGCTGATATAGTTGATGATTCAGGTCAGTGGAGATGGCCGCAAGCTTGGTATGACCTATTTCCGGTGTTGATAAATTTGCAAACCCCAACTCTTGTTCATAATGTTCCAGATAAGCTTATGCGGAAAGACTTGGAAGGTAAAGATAGTTACTTCAGTTCAAAGGAAGTTTGGAATAACATTAGGGGCCGAGGTGAGACGGTTTCTTGGTCCAATATGATATGGTTTTCTCAATGTATTCCGAGGCACTCGTTCCATATGTGGTTGGTTATTAGGAATAAACTCAAAACTCAGGATCGTCTTTCTAGTTGGGAAGCAGGAAGTGATACGAATCTAAGACTTATGTGTTGTCCGCTTTGTTGCCATGATCGTGACTCGCGAGACCACCTTTTCTTCCAGTGCAGTTTTGCGTCAAAAGTTTGGAATAATGTCAAAACTTTGGTTAACTTGGAGAGTGTTGATGATTCTTGGGTATCCATTTTTGCATGGATGGAACTAACGGCTTCTTCGAAGAAGATGGATGTGATTGTGGGAAAGATTCTGATTGCGGCTACGACGTACTTTATATGGCAAGAAAGAAATAATAGACTGTTTTCTAATAAACACAACACGGTTGAAGCGGTGATGGAGATGATCAAGAGCACGGTTCGGTTGAAGCTTATGGGGCTCAAGTTCCGTGGGATGGCTAGCCGAAATAGATTATTAACGGCATGGAAGATTTACTCTAATGATGAGGAAGAAGATCCGGGCTAGAAGTCTTTTTCTCTAGTTACTCGTGTGTTTTTGGTTTTATTGGCTGTTTGTTGTGGCTGTTGCTTTCGTATGTTAACTTTCTGGTTGTTTTTTTTTTTGGTTCCTAATCTTGGTATGCCAAGTCTAGTTGGTGTGTTCGCTCTGGCACACCCTTGTACTTATTTGGTTGATTTATAAAATTTACCGGGGTAACCCTTTACCTAAAAAAAAAGAAGAGCTTAGGGCTATGGTCTCACTTTCCCTAGTCTCATAATCAAAGACTACTAACCAATCCTAATATGTGAATAGCTTAGGTGTCGTGGACTCTCTACTTACCGTAGACTCTCCTTATAAGTCAGCCATGGCTCTTAGCCCCCTAACTAAGCCGTAGCGCTGGGCTGCACTCTTTATTCTATCAACTGAGGAAATGCACCTTTTTTTTGAAATGCCCTTGTACTCCTATCTACTTTCAGTCTCTTTGCTTTGCTCGGTCCAAAAAGGATCAGGATCTAATTCTGCCAAACGTTGAATTTTCCCGTTTTCACAGAAAGAATTTGCTGTATACTTTCTGGGGGAAATATGTCATCGAATTGTAAAAACAATCGAAATAGTCTTTTTTGGTCGGGGGCTGGCCACCAGCTCAATAACCTCTAATACTCTCTAAAATGTAGTCTTTCGCTTTGTTGTTGTTGTCTCGGATTGATTAGCAGACAACAGGAGTGTACTTTCGTGATTGCGAATACCCACTCTTAGGGCAGGAAGCCTGTAACCTTATTTGATTCGTAGCTCGTTAAGGGAAATTGTTTCAAGGCGGCTACCATAGAGTCAGACCTTTTACCGATCCTATCTCATCAAAGCCGGGTAACAAAAAGAAGGAACTTTATAATGAAATGAAAGAAAGGCGAAGGAAAAGAAATGGGCTCCTTCGGTTACCGTTTTATCCGTTCTAATCCTGACGGTTTTGAATGCTATTGAGTTTCCCGCTCCTGAATGAGAAGTGGATTTTTTATTCCTACGGTCTTGGCCTGAGAAAAGTGATCTTTAAAACTGAAATCGGCTAAAAAGTAACAGAATAGGCTTTAGAGTAGCTCTTTCCAAATAGGTCAAGTAGCCGCCCTTTATAGTATAGAAATTGAATGAAAAGGAGCTCTCTAGTTGGGATTTACACGCACAGCCTTCTCCTATGAGTCTGCCTATGTTACGCGCCTGCCTTTGATAACCTTTCAGCTGGTTCCCTTCATCGGCATCATTGAACCTCGTTAGCATTTCTAAAAGAGTTGGAGGCTCAAAACGAATGGTCAAAGGAATTGATGATTCGTGTTTAGTCTCCGATCTTCGCCTAGTCTTCGAACCTGCACTGTATAGAGGGGAACAAGCTCAGACATATAGCAAGACTAGAACTCCTATTGCATGCATCGATACCAGGCAAACTAAAGCTAGCCCACTGCACTTTAGCATAGTGAAAGTCTCTCTTAATTACGCATTAGCTTGAAGTGAAACTTCCGTCTATGTAAGAAAAGTCTTAACCTCCCTTACTTCGTGGGCGCACTGACCAAAGACCTACTCCTGCTTAGCGCACGAGACTCACTTTAGCCTTGGGTATTTCACCTTCGGGTACTAGAAGCATATAGTCTATTAGCTCTCTATAGATTCACTCTTTTTCTTAAAAGAAATATAGAAGGGCAGCTACAGACTCCGTTCCTTATCGCTTCGTTTGCTATCCTGCCCTACTTCGCTAGCTAGACTATCGCAAGTCATTTATACCAAAAGACCTGGCCATCGCCAACCAAGAGGGGGATGAACCTACTTCCAGAGACTACTCGCCTTCAACTCCGTCCCCTGAACTTGACTGCTTATGCAACTATAGTGCTATAAAAAAGAAAAATGGCAGGAGACCACATACCAAGAAACAAAAAGCTAGGGATGAGCTACTTACTAGCTTTTTTTTTTTGGGTAAAGGGTTACCCCGGTGATTCTATTAAAATTCAACCGCAAATAAGTACAAGTAGTGAGGATGTGTTCCACACTAGTTCATATATAGGACATGCCCCATATATGTATGACAAAGCAAAAACAAAGTAACTATGACACCCCATAACCTAGTCTACTATACATCATGAAAGAGATCTAGTAGACAAAACAATGCAAACAATGAAAAACAAAATCCTCAACCGCCATCATTAAAGATAAAGCTGCCACAAACCGGCAACCCCTTCAAACGAACCAAAGATAGCCTATCCATTTGAGAATTTTGTGGAAGAGGTGCTTGCCCCTACTTTCGAATAAAAAGGATGAGTACCCGATGTCATAAATTCACTAGTTTCATTGTAGACCTCAACGACCTCTTCTTCATCCGAATCCTGCCTGTCACTCGACTGTTTCTCCTTCTTCTCTCTACGAACCACAGTACTACCTCCCTGCCCACCATCATCATCCTTAAGAGCATCAAAGGGGTTTGACGTTAATACCTGATTGTTCATCGGCTTCTTCAAGGACGAAATTGGTTTAGGGTTTACAACTGGTCTGTACACCACCCTAGGCTTCTGATTCTTCATGTGAATCCCTTGGTTAGTAGATTTCTTCTTCTTTGCACCCACAACCTGAAAATCATCAATTATCTTTCTAGAATCCCCACTCGAAACGACCTGAGGGCTCTTTGGACACGAGTTATCCTCATGACCAAACACGCAACAAGATGAGCACCTTAAAGGCTCCCAATCATATTCGATTTTAACCTCCACCATTGAGTGACCATTACCCTCCAAAGATGGGATTGCAACTGTAACACTCCTCTTTATCTCAGCCCCGGCTTGAATTTCAATGAGAGCTCTAGCATAACTGCTTCTTCCCCATGACTCAGCACACATTGTAGCAGTGTACGAATCTAGCATCTTAGGCACCCCTATCTTAGAAGCGAGCAAGCTAAGACCATCCTCAGTATATGCTGCTAACGGCACTTCATGCATCTTAACCCAAACTGGGATAGCCTTAATATCTTCTTTTTCCAACTTGACAGAGGCCGACCACTCCTTCAAGATAATCGGAACATTTCTAATCATCCAAGGTCCATCCTCCATCAATTTATCCATCCCTTCCTTTGTTTTGAATTTAAAGAAAAAGAACCCGTTTGCATTCATCATTAGTCTCGAGAGACCATATTTAACCCAGTTATTCTTTGCAAAATAATCCACCACAGGAAAAGCCAGCCGTTTGCCCAGAAAATATCCATACAACGTGTTAGCATACCTGTCAGAGACTTTCTTGACCGAAGACAATGGAATAACAACATCAGCACCATCAACCGACTCGCTAGATTCCATCATCCGAAAATTAACCTTTACCTTCTCCTTTGCGGTGTTCACAACGCTAGCAAAAGATAAAGGATCCGCAGCCCCAGATGATCTTGAGTTCGAGTTACCAGCCAATGGAGTCAACAAATTCACTCCATGAACACCCGTTGTTGCCGAGCACGGTTTATCCAACTGAACCGGAGTAGTGACCTTAGTGAATTCATCAATGATGTTGATGCCACGTTTTGGCTGTATATTGTTCCCATCAATATCAAGAATTCGATCCGCAATTTCCTTAAAAGACAGTGGTGGCCTTCCACCAGGTTTCATGCGTTCATCCATTAAACTGAAACCTAGCAGCCAGAATTTCGTTCAAGAAAGAAGCCGCCTGAAAAACCTAGTAGCCGCAACCACCAAAATAACTCGCCAACAATCAGAATCAATGAGTCCGTAATCAGGTGAGTAATCAGCCGCCAAACCCTAGTTCCCAAACCAGAAAATAGTGCCGACAACAAACCCTAAACTGACGTAACCCCAAACCAATCAGAATCTGATGTAACACCCTAATCTGATGAAACACCCAAACCCTAATCAGAGAATAGATTGCCGCTGATTATGTGATTCCGAAATCAAAATAACAGCCGCACAACACTTCGACAATCGGAGAACAACTGAAAAAACGAAACCCTACAAAAAGAAAAAAACCAATCTGATTTCACCTGATTATCGTCTAAAGATCAATTGAAAACCCTAGGATGATAACCAAGATCAATCGAGAATAGGATGAACAAGAATCTGTTAGGGTTTCACGAGAAGGACAAGATCTCCAAAATCGCCCAGAGAACCCCCTTTCTTTTTTCTTCCCTTGTTTTTTTACGAAACCTACTTACTAGCTTAGACCTTTGCGTTTCAATATCAACGATTAGAAGAGGTACGAAGTGAGCCACAAACCATATTTCTGAGTATGCTCATTCCATTTGACTGCTAATCACAAATGACATTCAATATTTCTGCGATAAGAAGATAAATGATTTCATTACCATAGCATAAGGGAGGGGGAATTCTTTCTTTTTTTATTTTCTATAATCTATAATAAGGTAAAGTGCTCCACCGGTACATCTTTCTGGTCTTCCTTCTGAGCCAGGATCAATACCAAAAAAAAAAAAAAAAATGAAAAGCGCTAAACCAGATCGATCTTTCGGCATAGGAAATCGGACTGTCTTTCTTACTTATACTAAGTTAAGGAAAAAATAAGAGCTTTCTCCGCGATTCATTGCTTACTTAGCCTTCTCAGTTTAGCATTGTACCAAAAAAATCATCTTTCTCAGGGTCAATCTAGTCCTCTTTGAATTGATCTCGTACTCTAGTAGAGAAATGGAAGCCTTTTTCTAGAAAAGATGAAGACAGGGAATCGGAACTAAATCATTCTTTCTTTGTCGACTATGGACTTTGACGACTCTAGCTTCATCTTAGGGAAAGTAAAAAGAAAAGCATCATTCACATCTTACAGTAATTTCTTAGGGACTCTAGATCATAGACTGGGATCACTCGAGATCGATGGCTATGCACTCGCCCGAATGCAAACATTGGCTTGTTAGATTTTCCTTTGAGCGAGCCGTTGACTACTATTTACAATAGAAATGAAAGTAAGAAAACAGGCATTGAGAAGGGTAGTTCGGGCAACGATCTGGTTTTTTGCTATTGGCACAAGTAGGTCCCTACTATCTAAGAACACTAGCAATGAGATCTCATCTCTCTGACTTAGGTTCCGAAGCTTGTCGCAAAGAAGAGAGGGAAAGAGCGGAAAAGCAGGTTTTACGTCAAAAGTTCTTCCTCGTTCCGACAAAGAGTGTGTTTCCTTATTATTTTTTAGCTTTGAGCTTGGTTAAGATTGGACACGTCCTCACTCGTTCTTTTTTCAAGATCTTTGAGCCTCTTAAGGATGCTGTAGGGATTCTTCTAATAGGTCTGTCCCTGTGCTAATAGACCCACTCCAATCCCGGGAACCTTACCTGAGCTACTAAAATCTTGGAAATCGACTAGCCTTACTTCTTTCGGGGCTCCATCCCTCTTGACTATATAGGTAGGGGCTTAGCTGCTCCTAGTCAGATAAAAGTTATATGTTGGGGCTCTTGGCAACCCTGAACTACTAAAAACCTAGCCCTTTAATGTGCTTGCCCAGCCTCTTCCACTAGAAAGTGCTTCTTCTCTTAAGGCTTCTTGCCAGTAGTGAGAAAAACCTTGCTTATCTACCTTTAGAAAGAGGATAGATAAAAAGATAACTAGATCAATGTCTTCCGTCTTCGTCTGCTATAACCTTCAAGGAAGATGCAAAAGGCAGAACAGATGATAGGACGATTCATCTTTTCATCTTCTCGTCAGGATCTATATAGGGGATCGAATGCGGTATAACTCCTTCCATCTAGCGCTCTCAAGCTGAGGTAACTCGACGCTTTGAATGGCTCCTGCCTAGCTTCCTTCCAGTGATAAGAGTCTTCTGTTTGCAGTTTTGAATCTTGCTATGAGTGCCTTTACCCTTCTCTAAGAAGCCATAGGACTGTGCTATGAGGGAGGAACCCTTTCTTCTAATGCTTCCTCCTTACTCTTCTAGTATTGGTTTCATGCCGTATATCACTCAACCAGCCTCAAGTTTTTATTTATATTCCCTCTTACGATTATATCCTCTTTGATATGTCCTTTAGGTATTGGGGAGTAAGTTAGGTTTTCATTCCTTCCTTTCAATGCTTCCTCCATGCCTCTAGTACTGTAATATGAGGGAAAGCTCTAAGAGGAAGAATTCTAAATCCTATTACATCTATAAGATAAAGAGGTAAAGTCCTTCCTAGGAGAGTGAAGCAACGAAGGCTGGAAGTAAGAACTCTAAACTTTCTCTTTAGGTATCCCCCCTCCGTACCCTGTGTGAAGGAGCTGTAGAATCAGTCTTAGCTATCTGATAATAGCAGCTGGGATCACATAGAGTAGCCAACCCAGTCCAGTAGCACAGTCCTACAAGCCAACGGTTGCTAACTTTCTTTCAAATAAGATCTATCCCAGCTGGCATTATTCTTTAAACCACATTCTCTTGATGTAGAAAAATCCCCTTTATTTAGGGTAATACAGAATTAGCTCTATCTTATCCAATGGGAAACTTTAGAGTTCATCCTTTAGCTGTCCAGGCAGTGCAGTACTTCCTCTCGAGATATTGGTGTATAGATCCTTCCCAGCCGAACAAGGAGCCTGTGTTACTAATTGGCTTGATAGTTCAAGTAGTAAAGGAGGTCTGTGGTAGTCAAGTATGTCTGTGGGTAGAGGAGAAAAGCAGTGAATCCTAGTACCCTGTAAGCGTGAAGTCAGGCTTTTCTAACTCCTAGTCGGCTAGTAGAAGGATAGAGACTAAAGAAAGTTAGTTTACCCGAAGCAAAGTCAAGAGAGAAAGGTGGTAGCTCTCCATGCAAGCTATTTCAGCAAGTCTTTTGTGGAGGAGGAGTAGCACTAGGCAAGTAACTTATTTCACTAGTTGAGATACACAGATTACACAAGGTTGTACAAGCTGTAATAGTAGTTGAAAGGACCTTTGAATACACATTGGACCTTGGAAATCACAATCTTAATGGGCCTATACCAGAGAATCTTGCTGACTTGGCTCAACTACAATGCCTAGTTCTTTCTCATAATAATCTATCCGGGTCGATTCCTTCCAAGTCATCTTTGTCTTTTTCTCAGGTTAATATACCTGATCTGAGCTACGCTCAACATCGTGGAGTTTTTGATCTGTCTTACAATAGGTTGTCTGGGACCATACCTGGGGAACTGTGTGTTCGTGGTAGATCTTTTGATAAGCAATAACATGCTTTCTGGATCAATTCCAAGATCACTCTCTCGCCTGACAAATCTTACAACGTTGGATTATCTGGGAATTTGCTTACTGGTCTCATTCCTCCGGAGTTTGGCGATTCGCTTAAGCTTCAAGGCTTGTATCTGGGAAAGAATTATGACCTCTGTGCTTGTGTAATCATTGTACAAGCTCTGAACAATTCAAATGTGACAACCCGAGATTTCAAGGTCTTCCTACACGTATCACCTACGTCGCAATCTTGTTTCTACAATTCGTTTGCGTAGTGTCATGTGTAGGGTTAACGGTTTAAGTAAAGCATATGATTTATGTGTTATGTTAATAGTTAGTGTGTTAGATTTATGTGTAAGGTGTTATGTTGATAGTTAATGGGTTAGGAAAGGGGTTTCGTCGATGAAGGGTCTTTCGTCATACCCAACCTCAACGAAGAAGGAACTTTCGTCGAGGAAAGGTTTTTATTGGAAGGGTGGGCTTGGCCCAATCTTCTTGGCGGCCCAAACTGGTTTGTGATTGTATAGCCCTTATAACCGCTAGTCATAAACAGAAAACCCTAGCAGTCTTCTCTCCTCCTCTCTTGGATCGACGACTACCCTCCCCCATCGGAGCACACCCTCTCTCTCAGATCAGTCTCTCTTGTCTAGCAACGCTCATCTTTCGGTTAGTATGTTTGCACTCGTTTTAATCCTGATTGATTTGTTCACGGCTACGTGCGATTTGTTGCTAGATTGCATTAATGTTCATGAGTTTTTGTGTGATTTAGGGTTGCTAGAATTATTATTCTTTGTGGTTATGGTAGTATGAATGGTGAATTCTGTCCACTCTATGTAATGATGATTTTTAACCAAGATTCCATATAGTGATGTGAATGTTTAGATCTTGATTAATTGATAGTTCTTGATAATGAGAAATCACTTGGTCTATGTAAACTAACAGATACGATGTGATAAGATAAATTAGGGTTATGCAACTTATATGAAAACCTTGTAAGGGCCTTGTAAACTGTTGATGATATTTATGAATTGTTGTTGATGAACGACTGTTATGGCAGAATGTTTATACGTGTAAGTACTGGAACATGTCTTTAATCTGTAACTGATTGCTATAAGGGTAATGGGTAGTCATAGGATGAAATCTTGTGAACTGTGTGTTTAGAAACAGATGCTCCTCGACGAAGAATCAAAGTCGACGAAAGTTGATACTTAGTCGACATGCCCTTCGAAAAATGTTGGTATTTCGTCACATATGGTCTCGACGAAGATAGTTTTTCGTCGCTCTGATATTTCATCACAAGGAGGTATTTCGCCGAGAAAGAGAATGAGTTGAACAGTAGGTACCTATGTTGATGAGGATGATTGATACTTGTGTGTGTATACGATCCTCGTTGGATGTCAATGAGATTAAGAAAATTGGTTCGATTAGTATGTATAACTGTGACGTTATGTGATACCTTGTGACATTCATATGAGATGTGAACTTGTGTTAGAAATGTGTATTTGCTACCTGATATACTGTGATCTCGTGATAGATGTAAACTGTGTAAAAGTGATAACTTGATTGATTGTGAGACTGATGTTATTGGTAACCAATGTTGGGAACATGAACTTGTGATGCAAACGTGTATGAAAACCAATCATCTGCTATGTGTTATGTGACAATGGTATTACGTGTGACTTGACGAATACGTGATTTGGGTATGTATCTTTGAAACTGATTTTCTTTGGTAACCACGGTAGGGTATGGTTGACCAACTTGGAACGGGTAAAGTAACTTAGCAATCCGAGCAATCTAAGGTGAGTTCATTTCTCTTGAGCGTGCGTCCCGGTGGTTGGGACAGTCATTGGGTATCCCTAAGAGGGATAGGTTTTTGGGTAAATCAATTGGGTATTCCTGAGAGGAATACGTCTTGTGGGTAAAATCTGGGATGTTGGATAATACACTCGTCCTATCACCTTTAAGTCCCATCTTGTTTGTTACCTGAGAGGTAACGGAGTATTAGTTGGTAGCGGCTATCTAGGTTTGGCACCTCACCCCGTACCTGAGAGGACGGGTGTGAACTAATGACTCAGTCATGCCCAATGCTTTGATAGGAGCATTGGGGAACAGGCAAAATAAATCTGGAGCCGTCTTGTATCCGAGGTATTATCAACATTGTAATCAATGTACGGAATTAAACACTTGGTAACTAACGTTTTCGAAAAACTATGGACTCACCAGCGTTGTCTGATACACTTGTGTACATGCTCGCAGGTTATAGGTATGTGTGGATGTGGAACTTGCTGTCTGGGATGCTAGAGTGGTCATGGGTCGAGATACATGGAATAGCGAGACGAGTCTAATGGTTATCATACATATGGTTTATGAAACACTTAACTAATGATTTATGCTTCCGCTGAATACGATGATTTGTAATTACCGTTTTGTAACACTTTATATTAACGAATGAAAGTTTTATTTAAAAATCTTGTATGAGTTCAATGTGATTGGTGGCTAGATCCTGGGACGTCACACGCCTCGCGGGGGTTTCCGCTTGGGGTATTCTTGGTGGTGTGACAGTTTGGTATCAGAGCCACTGGTTATAGTGAACTTGGTTTTAAAACATTTTTGTAAAACCAGACTATAACCGAACAGTTCTGAATACGTGAATACGACCATGACACTCAGCTCTAGATTGCAAGGTTCGTCTTTCTCACTTGTTGTATACATTACATGACTAGTACACATTTGTTTATGATGTAACATACGAACACACACTCGTCACTATAGCATGATGGCATGGATTGCTTGCTTACTTTATGATGCGTTGATAGTATGCCATAGTCATTGGAATTTTTGTGATCTTACTACTTTGACAACCTCCGTTGATATCTGGGTTTGGAGAACCATTTGACATGAGTTAGGAGGAACTGAGGTGAGCATGCAAATCGCAATATTATTGTGGGTGCACACATAATAATAATGTGGGGTGCATGTGAGTCCCAGTGAGCCTTAACAAGTGAAAAAGAGGTTCTGTTTTGTTATTTAATCAGTGAAAAACGTAACAAATCTATAGGAGTCCTAGCAATGATTGCCTCCTACTTGAACGTGATTTTTTCACTCCTCTCTAAATCCTTACGAATCTCGAAGCTGACGAGTATTACTTGAACACCCATCTGAACGCCTAGCGAACTGTGTAGAATGTTAGGTGCTAGTACGAACGTCCCTAAGTTGGATGTCACAGCGTTGAATGATTGGTCGATACCTTTCTCACTTCTCTTCGTTTGCTGGAACTCAATGTATTGACGTCTTAAATCCCGAAGTGCGATCACTTCTGCAACATTCTCATAACATACCATGTATTACTCAATTAACTTGCTAGATCGATGGACAAGAGGATGAGCGTAGTACTTTACCGGTCCCAGTATTTGGACAACCCTGATTACCGGCAACGAACACCAGCGTATTGACTTCAATCGAATCCTTAACCCTAGTCAGTGACTTATGGGAGTCAACCCTTACGAATCAATCAGGACATGAACGATGACAACTGGCTACAGAGTGGAATGTGTAACTCCCCACGCAGTGAGTAGTGCCTTAATACGTGACACGGAATGTGAAAGATATACCCTGTTGGTGAAAGGTCATAGGACCCCGTTACAAGCGGCGACATTAGGGGCAACACTCACGGCGACATCGAGGCGCTCGTAATCGTAGTCTATAGTATGAAAACGAAAGTGACCCCGACAAGGATTGACTGTTGTTAAGTCAAAATGTCAACAACCAAGGGAACAATAACAAATATTGGGAATCCACATGACATAACAACAACACTAGAAATGATGCTCATAGGATTGGCGTGGACGACACCAGGAATTTAGCAACTTGGAGGCCTGGACGTTCTTGGTAACTAATCGCTTCGTCTCTGTTCTGTTTAACCCTGATGCTTCTTGAAACCGAACCTGTTGTGGAATCGATTAATGGTAAGACAATGGAAACCTCATATGTTCGTTGGGATGTAAACTCGACCTTGTGGGACAAGTGTTCGACATCGACCTTCCTTTTACTACCCTTGATAGTTTGATACAGTGGTTTGCATGGAATTGGTTATCCAAATATTGCACAGATACACCCTGTGAGCAGAAAGTTTTACGTATCCCTCTCCCTAGTGGAGAGCCGTTATCTGTTCTAGAGCATCAGAGTGGTGCAAGGGTTGGGGCCATCTCAGCTATGAAAGTTCGGAAGTGTCTATGGAAAGATTACCCCACTATGTTGGCAACCGTTACTAATATTAAGGCTAAGGAAAAGAGGATCGAGGATCCACCAATTGTTCGTGATTCCTCTCAGTATACTATCTGAGGAATTTCCAGGTTTACTCCCACAATTATAGGGAAGAATCTCAGCTTGATCTCGCGCTAGAAGCAGCCCTAATTACTTGTACTCCTTACCGCCTTGCACCAGGAGGGTCGCAAGAACTGTCTAATCAACAACAGGAACCGTTGGACAAGAGTTTTGTTGGACCTAGTTTTCGCTTTGGGGAGCCCCAGTTATATTCGGGAAGATAAGCCTTTTCGTAAGTGTACTGACTATCGGGAACTCCGCAAAGTGACAGTCAAGAACTGTTCGCCTCGACCACGCATTGACAACCTGTTGACCAGTTGTGAGGGTCAAGCTCCCAGTCGAGGGTTGACTAACGAACGAACTATTGTCAGATGGAAGTCCAAGGGGAGAAGGTTCTTAAAATGGCATATCGAACGCAATGCGGCCATTGTGACATTGTACTCCATGACCTTTGGGTTAATCAACACACCAGCAGCTTCATGGATCACATGAATCGACCGTGTTCATTGTTGAAGTTTTGAATCATTTCCAGGAGAAAGAAACACCATGGGCGGCATTTGTATCTTATTGTAGAGCTCCTGAGGGAGGAGCAACCCCATGCGAAATCTACCTAAGTGTGACTTCAGGATTCGAGAAGTACACTTTCTTGGTCGCGTAGTCAATGAAGTGGGGATTCGCCTGGATCTCGCTAAGATCCATTTTAGTGGAATTGGTTGGCACTAAGGAGTCCTTCGGGGTTACAGCAATTCCTTGGTTTCGCTAGATGCTATCAAAGATTCATCGCGGGATTTTCAAAGATTGCGCAACTTTAACCTCTTTAGCACAGCGGGGTGATATAAATTCATGGGACACAAAATGGGAGAACGCCTTTTTCAGCTGTTGGAATCCAACTCTATAATGCACTGAGCATCGTCTTTACTCGAGGGTATGGGTGATTTAGTGGTATACCATGATGGTTTGAATCAGAGTCCCAGTTACACGGCGATGCAACACGAGAAGGTGATGGCCTTTGTGGTGGATTAACAATAAGAATTGCACGACTCATAACCTGGGGGTGGAAACCATGGCCTTGGATATAAGTTGGAGGCATTACTTGGATGGTACCAAATGCACTACTTAGACCGATCACAAGGGCCTCCCGTATACCGTTGTTTCCAAAGAGCTAAAACATGCAATGACATCACTGGATGGAACTTTTGAATGATTGAGACTGTGGAACCTGAGCGTGCACGAGCTTTGTGTAACACCCCAATCGCGTGACACGCAGCGGAAATATCAGGGAGTCATGTTACAAATTGCTCACAACCACTGGTACTAAATTGTTTCATTATTATTATTAACAATGTTTTTCAATACAAAGAATACATGTAATTGTCTTTTGATAAGGAAGTCTAAAGTCTGGATGCGTTCCTATGTGTACATAAAATGGAAAGAAGTTTAAACATATGTGAAAATGAGAGTCAGCATAAAAGCCGGCGACATATAACTTGTAAGTGTGTTATTAGAAAATTCAATCAAGAATTAACAATAACACTATTGGAATCTGTCATAACTTGTGTGAGTATTATTTAGGTATCAATTCATTGATTTAAAAATAATACTTTGGGTATCCTTCTAAGAATCTGTCATATGAAAATATGGAAGATTTTATAAGGATTTGAATAATCGTACACTGAATCAACTAAAATGGAAAGAAGTTTAGTGACAACTAAAATGGAAAGAAGTTTAGTGTTGCAATACTTTGACAACTACGAGAATCGTCTATTGAAAATGAAATCTTTGAAGCCAAGGAATTGGCAAAAAGGATTTAGTATTGCAATACTTAATCTTGATTGTGAAATCTTATGTCAAAAGAGTTTTGTACAAGACAATATGATTATTACTCAGTAATTTTTATGTCAATGTAAAGTTGTACTTTGATCTTTGAAAATCTCATTGAAATTTGTCATATAACTTGTAAGTGTGTTATTAGAAAATTCAATCAAGAATTAACAATAACACTATTGGAATCTGTCATAACTTGTGTGAGTATTATTTAGGTATCAATTCATTGATTTAAAAATAATACTTTGGGTATCCTTCTATGTGACACCTGTGTCACCTCAACCATCAAACAAATGCCAAACCAATGAAATATTGTATTTCATACTTGGGATTTGTAAAAATATGTGTATCGTTTACACATATCAATTCTTGTTCGATTTCAAGCTCTAAATCGCTTTCTGGAAGGTTATACGCGCACTGATGCGTAAATATAACCAGTTTAATGCAACGAACACTCCGGAATAGTGAAATAGGCTTAACATACCTTAAATAACCTTTACATAACTTAGATATAAGTTTTGGAAGGTTTGGTGTGGTGAAATCAAAGTTTATTCGCTTACAGGGACTGAATTTGACAAACTGCGAAAGTATGCCAATTTGAACTGTAACAGACATTCCGGAACATGACCATAAGTTAAACACACCTTAAATATCCTTTACATAGCTTAGAAATAGGCTTTAAGGGGTTCGGTGTGCTAAAATAAACTTTTGGGTCATTCAGGGACTAAAAGTGTCAAAAAGTGCACAAGTTTGCATTTTTACGCATAACTTACGTTCTGAATACATCCGGACTTCCAAAAATTTATGTAAGCACTAAAATATTTTATTTTAGTGTTCGGCATAAGAAAAATCCATTCGTCGCGTCATTTGGATCGTTTTTCGCGCTTATGCGCATTCCGTCGTAATTAAGCGAACATCGCGATCGTACGGCCAAACGAACCGACATCCGAGATATTTTTAAGCATGTTTTAAGTTCCCAATACTTTAACTTCATTTTAGAGCTTTGAAATGGGGTTAACGGGCCTTAAACGTGTCGAAAATGGGCTGAATGCATGACAGGGACTAAAATGGTAAATCTGCCAAAGTTGCATGCTTACGATGCGTAAGTGTTTTTCCCCTACGATGCGCAAGGGTTCCCCAGAACAGATCAGAATGAGTAGTCAGCAGGTTACAGCTGTTTTAATCCACAACCACAAATCCACACTTGCCTAGTCAGCTGATAAGAACCCATTTTTAGTTCCCACAACATTTCAACAAGTGTACGTACAAGATTCGATCACATTTTCCAAGAAACGATCTTAACGGTTACCCGAAAACTATAAATACCCTTCCACCCCCATTGCTAAACCCACAAGAATCTGATTAAAAAGACTCTAAGTTGGAACCATTGTTTCATACCTGAGTTATTTTGATCACGATTAGCATTCGGGGACCCTTCGTAAGTATTCTTTCGTTCTTTTATTGCTTTTCGAGTCCGAAAGTCAAACCTTGTTTGACTTTCAGCGTTGACCAGCTTATGGTCAATGCGAAGTTCGTTTGAACTTCGCAACGTGATTGTAATCACGATGGTTATAGTCCCCTGTGACTATGCCTACTGATTACCACGTTGTCTAGGGTCGTAAGGGTAAGCGATCTGATAAATCGCTTATACCTTCGAACCCGACCCATTTAGTCGATCGTTAGGATCCGACCAAACATATTAGGTGACCATAGTATATAGGGAATAACCTTCCGAGGTTATACCTTATGGTCGCTTCGTTAAGTAGTTGTATGATAGGTAGTATATATGCCTTAGGTAAATTACCAAAATACCCTTTTCATGTGTAATCGGTAATTAAGCATATGTAACCTAAACTTTTGTCACATAACTGATTATGTAACATGTTTAGGCATATAACACTTGTCATAGGACTAGTTAGGCGGTCCGAACGCGTTTCACGCGAACGACGCGTTAAAGTAGCATAAGCTACCTAAACGGGTCGTAATGGGTCGTAAGCACTTAGGTTAGGTTTCATTTAGTATGTAGGCTTTGTTAAACCATATGACACGAGTCTCTATACTCGTTTGGTTTACAAACCCTCATTCTATCTAAATCCTTCGATTTAGGTCCGGTTTATTAATGTAGTTACCTATATTAGGTGCCGTTTGATATTCCGTGATCTCTAGCATTGCTTGGTGATTATCTTAGGACTTCTGAGCAATCTCAAGTGAGTACATAGACCCCTCTTTTACTGTTTTCCAAACGTTTTGGGGTGGAACACATGTGCCTACTTGTTACTTTCATGCTTTCCATGTTTTCACATCATATACTTGCTATGTTCATTAGTACATTTATAGTACATGTTTTACATTACATTTCATGCTACGTATGTCTATTGTTGCATACTTAGTACAGGTCACATGCTACGTATGTCTATTGTTGCATACTTAGTACAGGTCACATGCTACGTATGTCTATTGTTGCATACTTAGTACAGGTCACATGCTACGTATGTCTATTGTTGCATACTTAGTACATTTGTTATTCATCACATGCTTACATTTTGGATACATATTACATGATTTACATTAGACATGGACATTTTACTTTGGTAGTTTGGTTTGAGTAAGTGATTAAGTAACGAGGCGTGTGTAATATGATACAAGCATGGTGGATACGCCGCTGGGACTTCCTATATATAAGTGTTTGTATGGTATTACATATTGTAGCGTTATTTGAATCATTTCAATTTGAGACATAGAACATTTTATACAAGTAACATACTTTTCACAAGACATTGATTTACAAACAACTTATCTTATACAAACTCATTTTACATGGTTATTCATTTAACCTTACATTTATTTATACATATCAATTGATATTATCGTTTTTCAAATGATTTACAAGACAAAGCAAATTACAAGGTTCATGACTAAACATTTTCTCAAACATAAGTCATGAATTCTATTTTCACAAAACCTATGTATCTCACAGGCATTTTTATGCTGACGTACCTATTTTCACATGTGTTTTCAGGTGATGATGTATAGGACTTATCAAGACATACTTAGGCGGACCTGTGCCTTAGCGACTTAAAACGAGACAAGAACTAGTTAATTTATGTTATGTACCCTTTGTTTCTTGTTTAAACCATGTAAACTCTCATGTTTGATTAATAAAACGAAACTTTAATTGCCATGGATTTGAAACGATTAATTCTGTTACAACACTCCCCGACGTTTCCGCCACGTTTTGTATGTTCTACGTGGTCGGGGTGTGACAGAAAAGATGGTATCAGAGCCAATGGTTATAGGGAATTAGGTTATTAGTAATGCTTTGACCTAGTCTATAACCTTCTTAGGACCCTAACGCGAGTTTACTTGCGTTTAGTCATAAAACAATACCGTCACCTATCCTTAAGCGACGACCACAACAAGAACATAAATTTCAAAACCGCTTTGAAAACTAATCATCTGTTCTAGGATGATTGATTGCTAGGTTTTGAACCCTCTATTGTAAGATTTTGAACCCTCTGTTATATGGTTTTGAACCCCTTTGAGTTTTCAAAATCTCGTCAAGGTTTTGGGTTTTAAATAATGTGAACACGTGCAAACTGGAAGGGTGAATGCCTGTATTCTGGGTTTTCTGTCTAGGCAAGCACTTCGTATACATCTCATCAGACGCGAGACCAGTTGTGCTTACCTGGGAATTCTTGGGATGAGCGTTCACTTATAGGCGAGCATGTCTTCGCGATACATTATTTTTGACCCATTTACTTTGATTATTCACTGTGTGTCGTTTGTTTGCTTTGTAGTAACAAACAAATGACCACTATCCTTGCTTTCATCAGATTTGTTTCATCTCATTCTTTTCGTCTAATTCTCTCACTCGTTTCCTTTCATGTTCTCCTCTTTTAGAATGCCTCCACGACGCGAAAATCCGTTATCTACTGAAGATCTGGCAGCTGTCATTACACAACAAATAACTGCTGCAATACCGAACATCGTTGCCCAATGTCACCAAGCTATCAACAACAATAATGCCCTCTGCAGCTTCAAGACGTTCAACTCGGCCAAGCCATCAAAGTTTTCTGGGTCTCAAGGAGCGACTGCACTTCTGCAATGGTTCGAGAGTCTATAGAGCACCTTCAGGCATGTTCAATGTCCAAACAAGCGAAAGGTAGATTTCGCATCTAGTGTCTTTGAGAAACGAGCTTTGACATGGTGGAACGGTGTGGTGAGAGATAGGGGTGCCGAAGTGGCACTGGCCTAAACTTGGGAAGAACTTCGAGCACTGATGATGAAGGAATTCTGTCCTCGTCACGAGATCAGGGCATTGGAAAGGGAATTCAATGATCTTAAGCAAGACAGCGGTGAACATCGAGCATACACTGATCGATATGAGGAGCTGAGCCTGTTGTGTCCTACCATGGTTACGCCTTTGGATAAGGCGATCGAAAAATACATTGATGGTCTCCCTGACTCAGTTCAAGACATTGTTACCGGTAGTAACCCCACTACGGTTAGGCAGGCCATTGAGCTATCTGCAACTTTGACTGAATCTCAGATCAGGAAACGTAAGCTTTTCCGAAAGGGTGACAAGAAACCGGTCGAGGAATCGAAACCAATCGAGGAATCAAAGACCATGGATGAACAGACTGGATCCCTTGAGCGGTCAAAGAAGCAAAAGGCTTCTCAGAACTTCGCCATGGTTACTCACAATGGTCAAGCCGTCCCCAAACAACCAGCTCAACCCCATGCTAGGAAGCCATACAATGGAACTTCACCTTTGTGCAACAAATGTAACCTTTATCATCATGTTAATGTGAAGTGCCGTGAATGCCAAATTTGTGGACGTAAAGGTCATACAGCAAAAGTTTGCGTAGCAGCGGTTGCACCAAATCAAGCTGACAACAAACCTGCTCGAGCTCGCTTTCCACCAGGTTCTTGCTACAAGTGTGGCGAGA
Organism: Helianthus tuberosus; assembly: GCA_030545235.1. NCBI lineage: Eukaryota > Viridiplantae > Streptophyta > Magnoliopsida > Asterales > Asteraceae > Helianthus > Helianthus tuberosus. The sequence goes on from CM060423.1 coordinate 110,492,780, forward strand.
TGGGACATTTCCGAAGAAATTGCCCAAGGCTTGCTAATGCTAATCCAGCACAGAGATGAGCATCTGATCGACTAGAAGACAACACTCTTTAGAAATAATCACATCTTATGTATTATTTTCTTTTGTTGTCAAGGTCCATGAAACAATCGTTATTATTGTTTATAAATAAATCCTTTATTTACATTGCAATGTAATTATGTGGTTGTATGTATAAACAACTTATCCCCTACAATACCGACAATCAAGGAATCGTATTCCTTGAAAAGCAAACTACCCCCAAAATTCTTCCATTTTACAATCTCTTGCGTTTTCCACAAAGATCCTAAGTACCCGTCTCTTGCAAAGAAACGAAGTACAAGGTGCAAGTTATAATTCTGTATGAATACCCTAAGTACCACTATAAATTCTTAATAGGGTACCCAAGGGTATTTCCGTATGTCCTAAATTATTGTGTACCTTAATTCGAACATTGCGTTTTCCTGAAAACGAAAATCGAAATTTTTGGTAGATCATCCTATCTTCATGGATGGATTCTTGAAATGATTAAAGTGCCAAATGAAATCCACGAATTGGATTCCTGGTGTGCTTTAAGTATCCGCGTCCAAAGATAACAAATTAATAACCAAATTAAACAACTATGTGATTATGTGCTTATGTGTTCCCTTTAATGTTTATGTGTAATCCAAGCTTTGTTATCCAAATCCTCGTAGAATCTTCCATATCTTTGTATAAGGAATTCATAGTAGGATATCCAAAGGTACTATATTAAATCCTCAATGGGCTTTTACGTGATAGTAAAGACCCTTGGATTTTATTGTACTGTCCATAATTAGATCCCTAGAGTGGTCTAGTTAAACAGATTGATCCAAAAATCTGGTTAGGAATATCATGTGATGAGATAGCTGAAAGGACTCCTTAGTGGCCTAATTAAAAGGATCATTTGTCGATCTAATTAAAAGGACCTTATGGTAGCCTAGTCACACTCATCACAGGTTCGATTTTTCCTCCCCTTCACATTACAAACAAATTGTGCGGACTATGCAAGGAATTGCGTAATTATGGATGCATACATAATTATGAAATTCAGTGCACGGGAACCACAGCTAGTTTGGTCGTGTGTCTAGAAAATGACTCATTTCGTTCATTTTCGGTTCTGAAGAAGTTGTGGAAAATGACTCATTTCGTTCATTTTCGGTTCTGAAGAAGTTGTGGAAAATGACTCATTTCGTTCATTTTCGTTTCTGAAGAAGTTGTGGAAAATGACTCATTTCGTTCATTTTCGGTTCTGAAGAAGTTGTGGAAAATGACTCATTTCGTTCATTTTCGGTTCTGAAGAAGTTGTGGAAAATGACTCATTTCGTTCATTTTCGTTTCTGGAGAAGTTGTGGAAAATGACTCATTTCGTTCATTTTCGTTTCTGAAGAAGTTGTGGAAAATGACTCATTTTGTTCATTTTCATTTCTGAAGAATGTCCGTTAAGGAAATGTTAGGATTATGCCTTACATATCTCTGGTGGTTATTTAACATAAAGTCACAAATAGACTCCTACGAATAAATTTCGGGACGAAATTTCCTAAAGTAGGGGAGACTGTGACACCTGTGTCACCTCAACCATCAAACAAATGCCAAACCAATGAAATATTGTATTTCATACTTGGGATTTGTAAAAATATGTGTATCGTTTACACATATCAATTCTTGTTCGATTTCAAGCTCTAAATCGCTTTCTGGAAGGTTATACTCGCACTGATGCGTAAATATAACCAGTTTAATGCAACGAACACTCTGGAATAGTGAAATAGGCTTAACATACCTTAAATAACCTTTACATAACTTAGATATATGTGACAACCCGAACTTCCGAGGTTAGTGTCGCCTAATCTTGTGACCTTAACTTTCCATTTCCTCTTTTCTATGTGAAACGTAGTAGGGTGTTATAACTTCATTACATGTAAGTAGGTTATTCTTTACGCACAACACTCGTAACCCTAATAAATCCCCTAAACGTAAAACGTGATACATGGTGGTACATGTTACATATCATAGGACTAAAGGGGTCAATCTTTGTATCGATAATACGTTTGGTCCGATTACTAGTCTGCACATAACACCTATGTTTTGTGGGCCGATTTCTAGTTTACATACATGTTGGGCTTACACATAATTACTAGTTTACATACATGATGGGCTTACACTCACATGTCAAGGAGCCCAAGTGCCGGTTATTGAAATTAGGATATTATGCACACAGTACGTAAACAAATTAGCATAAAAACTCAAACAAACCCTACCCCCACCCCCTCTATTTGTGGTGCGACGGAAGAAGACAACCCCCCCTCCTCTCGAGACAGCATCTGGTGCGATTAAATCTTGGTTAGTGGTTTTATTTGTTGATATTCATAGTTGATGTTGCTCATATGATAATGTTTGATAATTTTGTTATTATGATAATGTTAGTTACCTAATGATGATTATGTGCTAATAATAATATGATAATGATTGAGAGATGAAATAGAATTGCATGATATTGGCTGTTATCGATGTGTGTGTGTGCTTGTAGTCAACGCATGATTTATCATCAATGTTGATGTAACAATAGTGGGTATCCTAATAAATTTTGATGTTGATCGGTTCTAAAGGCCCAATAGAATTGAGGGTACATGGTTGAATAAAACTGGATAACTTGAATATGATTAGGACGGCACATGTGTTTGATCAAATCGAATCGTATAGATATTTAGTGATGTTGTCAGTAGGGATATCATGTGACATTGAATGATTGACGGTTATGATATTCATATGTGGATTGATTTGCATGAAGTAGATTATAATGGTTATGAATTGTTGTTGTGATCTAGACATTGAATTAAGGATTTCAAGACTTTTGAATGAGTTTGTCAGATCCACTAATGAGTAGGTCCTATAAGAATTTAGAATGCATATAGTTGTTGCCCAAGTTACACGTAATTGTCAGATCATGTGAAGTTTAATGATGATGCATACATGTAGGCTAGTTTATTAAATCTAGGCCAGACACCACTAAATTTAACTTGGGCCACTTCACACATGAAGCAAATAAATTAGCAGCTGGGCCGCTGCACATCTGGAGCGGGTTGGGCTTCGGGGATTAAACAATGGGGCCGGTCCGGGTGAGCCGTGAACTGAAAATGAAAACACACATGGGTTGCGGGCCGGGACAGGTTTGGGCCTGGGTCCCGCACACCTCGACAGTGGGCCACGAACGGAAACCGAGTTGCACACTTATATATATGGTCGCACACTAGTCTCACTTGTATGACACGTAAATGAATTACTAGATTGTTATGTGATGATCTAACTTGTGACATAAACTCGTATTTGATTCCATTGGTTGCTATGTGTTACATGGTGATGTATATTATACACAACCTACTAGAGTGCGTGGTATACTTGTATGTGAAAAACCTATTGTTGCAATGGAGGTTATGATCTGTGGGTTGCGTGATCTTTTGTTACAATTTGTGTGACGTTATGTGCACTACTTTTACGCTACTTGAGTTGTGAATGTGGAATACGTGGCTATGTACATACAAACTGATTACTCTTGGTAACCACGATAGGGTTTGGTAGACCAACTGGGAACGGGTAATGTATCTAGTCTTACCGAGCAAACCAAGGTGAGTTCACACTTTCCACAAGGCATGGGATTCTCAAGGGCTGGGAATGGGTAAAGGATTTAAACTGAAACTGCGTGATCTCCTGGTTTGGAACACGTACACACCCTCTTTATTGAAGGGTGACAACACGTACTAAGAACTTAATCGGAACTTGCGTAATCTCCTGGCTTGGGGATTACGTACACACCCTCTTATTTGAAGGGTGACAACACAGATACTAGACCAAAACTCTCTATCATGAAGTCCCTCCTTTTATATCGACTTAATCGTCGGGCCAATGGCGAGCGGGTCATTAGTTAGATAGCGCTATTTAGGTTTGACAAGCCTCACACCGTGCCGCAGAGGACGGGCGTGAACTAATGGATCTGGGCACTAGTCAATGATGATAGACATTGACGTCAGGGCACCAACTTACTTTAGTCAGTGGTCGATATGGTAAACAGGTCTAGTGGTTAACATGGGGAAGCCCCCACCAACTATGGATATGTTTGGGAAACAGGGTAAACTGATTAACTTACAACTTACAAATGAATTCCTGTTTTTTGAAACAACTTAACAATGAACACCAACTGTGAACTCGCTCAACTTTGTTGTTGATTCGTTGCTACATGCCTTGCAGGACATTAGGTACTCAAGGAGCTTGCACAGGGAGGAACGGTCGTTGTGGGACATGGCAGTGTGCCATGCTAAGAACATTACTTTATTTCGTACTTAATACTTACATTGGGTTTTACAATTATGCTTCCGCTAAACACTTAACTATGCTTTGGTTTTGAACACCTTTCATATTGTTTGGTTGAATTATGTTTACTTACATGCTTGTTCAATATGATTGGTGGCTTGATCCTGGTCAGTCACGCCTCCAAGCGGTGATACTGCGCGTGTGGATTTTGGGGGTGTGACAGATTGGTATCAGAGCCATTGGTTATAGTGAACTTGGTTGTAATAAGGGAAAAAGTTTTTGTTAAAACCAGACTACAACCTGTACAGTGCTCAACGATCCACAACGACGCTTCACTCCACGTGCAAGGCTCGACATTCTAGGTGATATGGTTTATGTTTTATTGCCTACTTGCTAGTTACATAGAACTTTGCTCGTGATATGCTTAGATAAACGTAACAACTATTGTTTGAAAACACTTGTGTGCTTACTCTCTTCTGTCATCGCACTTTCGCGAACCTCTCTCACCCATGTTTCCTTTGATGTGACAGTACACATTTGTTTATGACGAAACACACGAACACACACTCGTCACTATAGCAAGATGGCATGGATTGCTTGCTCACCTTATGATGCGTTGATAGTATGCCATAGTCCTTAGGTTTTTGTGATCTTATTACATTGACGACCTCCGTTTGACATCTGAGTTTGAGGAACCATTTGACATGAGTTAGGAGGAACTGAGATGAACATGCAAATCGCAATATTATTGTGGGTGCACACATAATAATAATGTGGGGTGCATGCGAGTCCCAGTGAGCCTTGACAAGTGGAAAAGGGGTTCCGTTCCGTTATTTGACCGATGTGAAACATAACAAACCTATAGGGGTCATAGCAGTGATTGTCCCCTACTCGAATGTGAACTTTTCATTCATCTCTGGATCCTTTCGAATCTTGATGCTATCGAGTATTACCTGAACACCCATCTGAACTCATCAAACCGTGTAGAATGTTAGTTGCTCATACGAACGTCCCTGAGTTGGATGTCCCAACATCGAATGATTGATCGATACGTTTCTTACTCCTCCTCGTTTGCTGAAACTCATGTATTGACGTCTCCGATCCCGAAGTGTGATCACTTCTGCAACACTCTCGTAACAGACCGTGAATTACCCGAACCACTTGCAACGACGACGGACAGGAGGATGAGCGTAGCACATTATCGACCTCAGTACTTTGACGACCCTGATTACCGGCAACAAGCACAGCGAATTGGCTTCAATCGAATCCTTAACCCCCGTCAGCGACTCATGGGAGTCAACACCTACGAACCAATCGAGGCATAAATGTTAATCATTGACCTTAGTGTGGTATGCGTAACTGCCAGCACAGTGAGTAACGCTTTAGAACGCGGTTCAGGATGCAAAAAGATGGACTTGATGGTGAAGAATCGTAGGGCATGTTTCAAGCAACGACATCGGGGTCAGCAGACACAACGACAACAAGGTGCTCGTAACCCTAGTTTCCAGTAAGGAAATAAAGGTGTCCACCTCACGGATTGGCAGTGGTTAAGATAAGAGGACAACGAATGGCGGCGTCTCATGACCGTCAGAAAAGCTACGTTGTTAAGCGCAAGAAACCACTCGAGTTCCAAGTTGGGGATCGAGTACTATCTAAAGTCTTACCTTGGGAAGGTGTACTTCGTTTGGTATACGAGACGAAACTCAAACCGCGATATGTTAAACCGTTCAAAACCATCAAGAAAATAAGCAAGGTGACCTACAAACTGAACCTACCGAATAACTCAGTAGAGTTCACAACGTATTCCATGTGTTGAATCTGAAGAAGTGTCTGTCAGATGAAACCCCCACAGTTCCTTTTAAGGAGCTCACCACTGACGATCAGTGGCGATTTGTCGAAGAACCAGTGGAAACCTTTGACCGGGAGGTCAAGATCATCAACGCACCAGGATACCTCTTGTTCGAGTTCGTTGGAACTCCCGTCGTGGCCCAGAGTTTACCTGGGAACTAGAAGACCAAATGAAACACAAATATCCCCAGTTGTTCGAGAACAATGAAACCACTACTGAGGCTGAAGCTACTGCGGAATTTCGGGACGAAATTCCAAACCAACGGGGGGATGATGTGACACCCCAGGAAAACCAGGAAAACTACGCAACCTAACTAGCTTCCTCAGTAACTACGTGCTAAATTTCGGGACGAAATTTCTTTCAAGTTGGGGATGATGTGACAACCCGAACTTCCGAGGTTAGTGTCGCCTAATCTTGTGACCTTAACTTTCCATTTCCTCTTTTCTATGTGAAACGTAGTAGGGTGTTATAACTTCGTTACATGTAAGTAGGTTATTCTTTACGCACAACACTCGTAACCCTAATAAATCCCCTAAACGTAAAACGTGATACATGGTGGTACATGTTACATATCATAGGACTAAAGGGGTCAATCTTTGTATCGATAATACGTTTGGTCCGATTACTAGTCTGCACATAACACCTATGTTTTGTGGGCCGATTTCTAGTTTACATACATGTTGGGCTTACACATAATTACTAGTTTACATACATGATGGGCTTACACTCACATGTCAAGGAGCCCAAGTGCCGGTTATTGAAATTAGGATATTATGCACACAGTACGTAAACAAATTAGCACAAAAACTCAAACAAACCCTACCCCCACCCCCTCTATTTGTGGTGCGACGGAAGAAGACAACCCCCCTTCTCTCGAGTCAGCATCTGGTGCGATTAAATCTTGGTTAGTGGTTTTATTTGTTGATATTCATAGTTGATGTTGCTCATATGATAATGTTTGATAATTTTGTTATTATGATAATGTTAGTTACCTAATGATGATTATGTGCTAATAATAATATGATAATGATTGAGAGATGAAATAGAATTGCATGATATTGGCTGTTATCGATGTGTGTGTGTGCTTGTAGTCAACGCATGATTTATCATCAATGTTGATGTAACAATAGTGGGTATCCTAATAAATTTTGATGTTGATCGGTTCTAAAGGCCCAATAGAATTGAGGGTACATGGTTGAATAAAACTGGATAACTTGAATATGATTAGGACGGCACATGTGTTTGATCAAATCGAATCGTATAGATATTTAGTGATGTTGTCAGTAGGGATATCATGTGACATTGAATGATTGACGGTTATGATATTCATATGTGGATTGATTTGCATGAAGTAGATTATAATGGTTATGAATTGTTGTTGTGATCTAGACATTGAATTAAGGATTTCAAGACTTTTGAATGAGTTTGTCAGATCCACTAATGAGTAGGTCCTATAAGAATTTAGAATGCATATAGTTGTTGCCCAAGTTACACGTAATTGTCAGATCATGTGAAGTTTAATGATGATGCATACATGTAGGCTAGTTTATTAAATCTAGGCCAGACACCACTAAATTTAACTTGGGCCACTTCACACATGAAGCAAATAAATTAGCAGCTGGGCCGCTGCACATCTGGAGCGGGTTGGGCTTCGGGGATTAAACAATGGGGCCGGTCCGGGTGAGCCGTGAACTGAAAATGAAAACACACATGGGTTGCGGGCCGGGACAGGTTTGGGCCTGGGTCCCGCACACCTCGACAGTGGGCCACGAACGGAAACCGAGTTGCACACTTATATATATGGTCGCACACTAGTCTCACTTGTATGACACGTAAATGAATTACTAGATTGTTATGTGATGATCTAACTTGTGACATAAACTCGTATTTGATTCCATTGGTTGCTATGTGTTACATGGTGATGTATATTATACACAACCTACTAGAGTGCGTGGTATACTTGTATGTGAAAAACCTATTGTTGCAATGGAGGTTATGATCTGTGGGTTGCGTGATCTTTTGTTACAATTTGTGTGACGTTATGTGCACTACTTTTACGCTACTTGAGTTGTGAATGTGGAATACGTGGCTATGTACATACAAACTGATTACTCTTGGTAACCACGATAGGGTTTGGTAGACCAACTGGGAACGGGTAATGTATCTAGTCTTACCGAGCAAACCAAGGTGAGTTCACACTTTCCACAAGGCATGGGATTCTCAAGGGCTGGGAATGGGTAAAGGATTTAAACTGAAACTGCGTGATCTCCTGGTTTGGAACACGTACACACCCTCTTTATTGAAGGGTGACAACACGTACTAAGAACTTAATCGGAACCTGCGTAATCTCCTGGTTTGGGGATTACGTACACACCCTCTTATTTGAAGGGTGACAACACAGATACCAGACCAAAACTCTCTATCATGAAGTCCCTCCTTTTATATCGACTTAATCGTCGGGCCAATGGCGAGCGGGTCATTAGTTAGATAGCGCTATTTAGGTTTGACAAGCCTCACACCGTGCCGCAGAGGACGGGCGTGAACTAATGGATCTGGGCACTAGTCAATGATGATAGACATTGACGTCAGGGCACCAACTTACTTTAGTCAGTGGTCGATATGGTAAACAGGTCTAGTGGTTCACATGGGCAAGCCCCCACCAACTATGGATATGTTTGGGAAACAGGGTAAACTGATTAACTTACAACTTACAAATGAATTCCTGTTTTTTGAAACAACTTAACAATGAACACCAACTGTGAACTCGCTCAACTTTGTTGTTGATTCGTTGCTACATGCCTTGCAGGACATTAGGTACTCAAGGAGCTTGCACAGGGAGGAACGGTCGTTGTGGGACATGGCAGTGTGCCATGCTAAGAACATTACTTTATTTCGTACTTAATACTTACATTGGGTTTTACAATTATGCTTCCGCTAAACACTTAACTATGCTTTGGTTTTGAACACCTTTCATATTGTTTGGTTGAATTATGCTTACTTACATGCTTGTTCAATATGATTGGTGGCTTGATCCTGGTCAGTCACGCCTCCAACCGGTGATACTGCGCGTGTGGATTTTGGGGGTGTGACAATATAAGTTTTGGAAGGTTTGGTGTGGTGAAATCAAAGTTTATTCGCTTACAGGGACTGAATTTGACAAACTGCGAAAGTATGCCAATTTGAACTATAACAGACATTCCGGAACATGACCATAAGTTAAACACACCTTAAATATTCTTTACATAGCTTAGAAATAGGCTTTAAGGGGTTCGGTGTGCTAAAATAAACTTTTGGGTCATTCAGGGACTAAAAGTGTCAAAAAGTGCACAAGTTTGCATTTTTACGCATAACTTACGTTCTGAATACATCCGGACTTCCAAAAATTTATGTAAGCACTAAAATATTTTATTTTAGTGTTCGGCATAAGAAAAATCCATTCGTCGCGTCATTTGGATCGTTTTTCGCGCTTATGCGCATTCCGTCGTAATTAAGCGAACATCGCGATCGTACGGCCAAACGAACTGACATCCGAGATATTTTTGAGCATGTTTTAAGTTCCCAATACTTTAACTTCGTTTTAGAGCTTTGAAATGGGGTTAACGGGCCTTAAACGTGTCGAAAATGGGCTGAATGCATGACAAGGACTAAAATGGTAAATCTGCCAAAGTTACATGCTTACGATGCGTAAGTGTTTTTCCCCTACGATGCGCAAGGGTTCCCCAGAACAGATCAGAATGAGTAGTCAGCAGGTTTTAATCCACAACCACAAATCCACACTTGCCTAGTCAGCTGATAAGAACCCATTTTTAGTTCCCACAACATTTCAACAAGTGTACGTACAAGATTCGATCACATTTTCCAAGAAACGATCTTAACGGTTACCCGAAAACTATAAATACCCATCCACCCCCATTGCTAAACCCACAAGAATCTGATTAAAAAGACTCTAAGTTGGAACCATTGTTTCATACCTGAGTTATTTTGATCACGATTAGCATTCGGGGACCCTTCGTAAGTATTCTTTCGTTCTTTTATTGCTTTTCGAGTCCGAAAGTCAAACCTTGTTTGACTTTCAGCGTTGACCAGCTTATGGTCAATGCGAAGTTCGTTTGAACTTCGCAACGTGATTATAATCACGATGGTTATAGTCCCTTGTGACTATGCCTACTGATTACCTCGTTGTCTAGGGTCGTAAGGGTAAGCGATCTGATAAATCGCTTATACCTTCGAACCCGACCCATTTGGTCGATCGTTAGGATCCGACCAAACACATTAGGTGACCATAGTATATAGGGAATAACCTTTCGAGGTTATACCTTATGGTCGCTTCGTTAAGTAGTTGTATGATAGGTAGTATATATGCCTTAGGTAAATTACCAAAATACCCTTTTCATGTGTAATCGGTAATTAAGCATATGTAACCTAAACTTTTGTCAGATAACTGATTATGTAACATGTTTAGGCATATAACACTTGTCATAGGACTAGTTAGGCGGTCCGAACGCGTTTCACGCGTTAAAGTAGCATAAGCTACATAAACGGGTCGTAATGGGTCGTAAGCACTTAGGTTAGGTTTCATTTAGTATGTAGGCTTTGTTAAACCATATGACACGAGTCTCTATACTCGTTTGGATTACAAACCCTCATTCTATCTAAATCCTCCGATTTAGGTCCGGTTTATTAATGTAGTTACCTATATTAGGTGCCGTTTGATATTCCGTGATCTCTAGCATTGCTTGGTGATTATCTTAGGACTTCTGAGCAATCTCAAGTGAGTACATAGACCCCTCTTTTACTGTTTTCCAAACGTTTTGGGGTGGAACACATGTGCCTACTTGTTACTTTCATGCTTTCCATGTTTTCACATCATATACTTGCTATGTTCATTAGTACATTTATAGTACATGTTTTACATTACATTTCATGCTACGTATGTCTATTGTTGCATACTTAGTACAGGTCACATGCTACGTATGTCTATTGTTGCATACTTAGTACAGGTCACATGCTACGTATGTCTATTGTTGCATACTTAGTACATTTGTTATTCATCACATGCTTACATTTTGGATACATATTACATGATTTACATTAGACATGGACATTTTACTTTGGTAGTTTGGTTTGAGTAAGTGATTAAGTAACGAGGCGTGTGTAATATGATACAAGCATGGTGGATACGCCGCTGGTACTTCCTATATATAAGTGTTTATATGGTATTACATATTGTAGCGTTATTTGAATCATTTCAATTTGAGACATAGAACATTTTATACAAATAACATACTTTTCACAAGACATTGATTTACAAACAACTTATCTTATACAAACTCATTTTACATGGTTATTCATTTAACCTTACATTTATTTATACATATCAATTGATATTATCGTTTTTCAAATAATTTACAAGACAAAGCAAATTACAAGGTTCATGACTAAACATTTTCTCAAACATAAGTCATGAATTCTATTTTCACAAAACCTATGTATCTCACAGGCATTTTTATGCTGACGTACCTATTTTCACATGTGTTTTCAGGTGATGATGTATAGGACTTATCAAGACATACTTAGGCGGACCTGTGCCTTAGCGACTTAAAACGAGACAAGAACTAGTTAATTTATGTTATGTACCCTTTGTTTCTTGTTTAAACCATGTAAACTCTCATGTTTGATTAATAAAATGAAACTTTAATTGCCATGGATTTGAAACGATTAATTCTGTTACAACACTCCCCGACGTTTCCGCCACGTTTTGTATGTTCTACGTGGTCGGGGTGTGACATTCTAAGAATCTGTCATATGAAAATATGGAAGATTCTATAAGGATTTGAATACACGCATTAAAGTACACAAAGAATCCAATCAAGTGTCACACCCCAAAAACGTCGTTGCGGAATATTTAAACGTAGTGGAGACGGAAGTTGGTGCCCATTTATATCTTGTCGAGCGATGCATTTTATTGTTGGACATATAGGTTTAGTTTAAACATAAGTTATTAAACATTACGTTTTAAGTCACGACACAATTACATAGTTAAGATGTCTTTGTTCCTCGCGGATCTTATTACAAAAGTCCCAGAAAGTTTAAAAGTTGTCCAACATTTTCAAACAAACGACATGCATCATTCAAACACAAGATGCGCCATGATTTCCCGAAGCCAATTTCATGTACCTGTAGAACACGTTAAAATCAAGTGTCAACATAAAGGAAGGTGAGTTCACTTATTCGTTTACTAACAAATTTTATTCCAAGGAAAACTTTCTAATTAGGTGTTTATTTAAAAACAATTCAGGAAATTTTTAGAAAGTCCATTTTACTTCCTTAATAAAATCCATGGGCCTTCCGTCGGTTCATTACTCCGACAATTGTAGTATTGCCCAGGTTTTGTATATTAAATTCTAGTGTCAACTTTCAGACTCGTATGTTAGCTAGACGATACGAACTATATATTAACCATGCAGGGATAATCAAAGCTAGACAATAAACAGAATCTTAATTCGTCATTTGACATTGGCTCGGGGCGACCGGTCACGATGGGGTTGTCAACCCGATAGATCTACCAACAATTCCTCGCGTACCATACTTAACTGATTAAACGACATATGGCGATCGTCTCCTCAGGCTACCTTCGATCTTCTTCTTGATTTTGGTATAACAGTCTGATCATCGGATTGTTGATTTTATTAACATATCTGATTCGAACTTGTTAGCCAAAGGATTGAGGTTTATCTAGGGTTTTCGTTTTTTCATTGTCGCCTTCCTTTATTCTTGTGTTTTCGAATCTATTGGTATAGTGTTTAGGGTTTATCGCTTTAACTTGATTTACCTTAATCCCTATTCTGATTTGATAGAGGCATGGGATAAAGTGCTAGATTTAGGGTTTATTTTTGTTCTTGTTCGTTGGATCTTCTGGTCTTCTGGTATTCTTGGTTTTCTTTGCATGGTTTTCTGGATTCTTGTTCACGGAGAGAGTTGCATTTTATAGTATGGATGATCGTAAAAAATATTCGGGTATCTTGCCGGATTTGCATCGGAAATCTGGTTCTTCTTATCAGGGTTTAGCAAGTCGCATTGTCAACATAGAGGGTAACACTCTAGCTCCGAGGAGGGGTGTGGTTCAATCGAATCAGACTCCAGTGGCTCAATCTGAACCGAAATTGTTTAATGTGATTGATGAACTGGAAAAGATCACACTACCGGTAGATTTGCAGTTTCAGCAAAGTGGTCATCAGGTTGTCGTGGAGGATATGAGTCAGGTTAAAGCGGATGGAGATGTGATGGAAGATAATCAGGTTAATATGGGGAGTCCGAAACCTTTATCCTATGCTGAATCAGTTCTGAATAATAATGCTAAGAAGGTAAACTTTCGGAACCTTGCTAGTATAGACAAACAAGATGGATGTGATGTCGTTTTAACCCGGGATTCGGTTAGGGCGGTTCAGGATAAGCTGGCCAATACCTTATACGGATATTTTTTGGGTGATCGTGTGGCATACCCGGTAGTAGAGTATTTTGTTCGGAACAATTGGAAGAAATTCGGGCTCCAGAAATCCATGATGAATGCTAATGGATTCTTCTTTTTTAAGTTTGCTGATGAAACTGGTATGATGAACGCTTTAAAAGCTGGCCCGTGGATTATTCGTTCTCAACCTTTATTTTTAAATGTTTGGTCAGCTTCTACTAAGCTTGAGAAAAAAGAAGTGAAAAAATTACAACTATGGGTAAAGATTCATGACGTACCGATTGCTGCTTACACGGAAGATGGATTAAGTCTTATAGCAACTGCGATTGGGGAACCAATAATGCTAGATTCGTATACCACAACTATGTGTATGGATGCTTGGGGGAGGAGTAGTTATGCTCGAGCACTTATTGAGATCTCTGCTGAAAATGATTTTAAGGAAGAACTAGTCATTGCTGTTCCAGATCTGAATGGAGATGGTTTCATAAAGGAGAAGTTATATGTTGAGTATGAGTGGAGTCCGCACAGATGTAGTCACTGTCGTGTGTTTGGTCACTCTGACGAAGGCTGTCTGAAACAAGTTAGAACTGCTCCGAAGCAAGGGAATATGGGAAATGATGGGAAGCAACAAAAGGAGGTGATGAAAAATCGTGAAAAGGGTAAGAATAGGGTTGATGATGAGGGGTTTTCGATAGTTGATAATAGAAAAACTGCAAAAAGAGCTGGTTTTCCTATCAAGAAACAACCTCCAAAGTTTGAATATAGGCCTATAGGCGGTAAGACGGATGGAGGTACCAAAAAAGCTGATAAACCGATTAATATAGTGTCTAGTAACCCTTTTGATGTCTTAAGGGATGAGGTTGGGGATTCTAGTAAGTCTGGTCGGGATATGGAAGGTGAATCACAAAAGTCTGATGATGAGGAGGTAGTGGAAGTGTATAATGAAACAAATGATTTTCTTAAAGCTGATTTGGGCCGTGATACTCAAAACAAAGGGGCAAGCACTCCTTCTTCCATTGTTTTAAATGATTAGTTTGGCTGTTTGGAATGTTCGGGGTTTGAACCGGCCTCTCAAACAGAATGAGGTTCGTCAGGTAGTTAAAAATAATAAACTTACGTTATGTGCTATATTAGAGTCTCATGTGGATATGGATAATCTTCGTAAAGTTTGTAACGTTGTCTTTAGAAGGTGGGACTGGACTTCTAATGGGAGTTGTTGTAATAAGGGTGCTCGTATTATATTGGGTTGGGATCCGATGGAGGTGGATGTTATGGTTCTTGATCAGTCGGCTCAAGTTTTACACGTCCAGATTAATTGTAAAGCTAATAAGAGTATTTTCTTTTGCTCTCTGATCTATGCTGCTAATTATTATGTTCACCGAAGAGATCTATGGCCGAATCTTCGTATGCACAAGGCCTTAGTTCACGATAAACCGTGGGTAATTATGGGAGACTTCAACTCGGCGCTTAATCTTGAAGATAGATCGATTGGCAGTTCCTTTTTCTCTCCTGGTATGCGTGAATTTAATGATTGTGTTGAGGATATCGAGGTATTTGATATTAAGCGAACGGGTTTTCAATACACATGGACTCAAAAACCCAAAAAGGGTGTCGGGTTACTTAAGAAGATTGATAGGATTATGGGTAACGTTCCTTTTGTTACGTCTTTTCCCCAATCGGTTGCTGAGTTTAGACCTTATGGAGTATCGGATCACTGTCCGTGTGTGCTGAAATTGTTCTCGGCTGAGAAGTCCAAGCCAAGACCATTCAAGTTTGCAAATTTCTTGGTGCATAAACCGGGTTTTTTGGATATTGTTACTGCGAAGTGGAATGTGCAAGTTGAAGGGGTTCACCAGTTCCGTGTTGTTAAGAAACTTTCCCATATGAAATCTTCTCTTCGTGCTCTTTTATATCAACAAGGGAACTTACATGTAAAGGTTGTGAATTTAAAAGGTAAGCTGGAAGCTATTCAGCGTGATATTGATAGGGACCCGATGAATGATTTGTTACGCTCTCAAGAGGCTTCGGTGCTTCGTGACTTTCAAGAGGCTTCGCTTGATGAGGAGAGGTTCCTAAAGCAGAAGTCTAAAGTAGAATGGCTTCGTGCTGGTGATGCTAATACGGCGTATTTTCACACGTCGTTAAAGTGTAGGAACCACATTAATCGGATTGAGACCATTTCTGATTCAAGTGGTAACATGTTTGAGGGTGGCAAGGTGGCGGAGGCGTTTGTTGATCATTATGAGCGTTTTCTGGGTTGTCAGGGCCAGGTTTCTTTGGTTCCATCTCCTGATCTCTTTTACAATAAGCTGAATCCTGATAGTGCTAATCACATGGTTCGGCCTGTTACTTTGGAGGAAATTAAATCAGCTATGTTTTCTATTGGGAATGATAAAGCTCCGGGCCCGGATGGATATACGGCTGCGTTTTTTAAGAGCACTTGGCAAATTTTGGGAAGTGATGTTTCGAATGCTATTCTTGATTTCTTTAATACGGGCAACCTTCTTCAACAACTTAATCATACTTTAGTTGTTTTGGTCCCCAAGGTGTCGACTCCTTCATGTATTACTGATTATCGGCCTATATCATGCTGTAATGTTATTTTTAAATGTATCAGTAAGGTTTTGGTGGATCGTTTAAAGGGTTTCTTGAGTGAGATTGTTAGCATTAACCAATCAGCTTTTGTTCCTGGTCGGAAAATCTCAGATAATATTCTTCTTACACAGGAATTAATGCATAACTATCATCGAGATTTCGGTCCTCCGAGGTGTGCGTTTAAGGTGGATATCCAGAAAGCTTACGATACGGTAGAGTGGAGTTTTCTTAAAACTGTGTTACTCGGTTTTGGATTTAATGGTATCATGGTAGATTGGATCATGCTATGTGTTTCCACTGCCTCTTATTCGGTTTGCGTCAATGGGAATATTCATGGGTTTTTTAAAGGAAAAAGGGGTTTAAGACAGGGTGACCCTTTATCCCCTTATCTTTTTACTTTAGTAATGGAAGTTTTGACCTGCATTCTTAATCATACGACAAGAATTGATTCTTCTTTTCGGTTCCATAACAAATGTGAAAAGCAGAAAATCGTGAACCTGTGCTTTGCGGATGATTTATTCCTTTTTGCTAGGGGGGATGTGGCTTCGGCTAGGTGTGTTATGCTTTCTCTCACTAATTTTACAAATATGTCGGGATTGGTTCCTAGTGTTCAAAAGAGTACAGGATTTTTTTGTAATGTTCCGAATCATGTTAAAAGAGAAATTTTGACTATTATGCCATTTGTTGAGGGTACGTTGCCTGTCAGATACTTGGGGGTTCCTCTTATTTCTTCCAGATTGCTGTACAGAGATTGTAGCATTCTAGTTGAGCGTCTAGACCGTCGGATTGATAATTGGAAGAATAAAATGTTGTCGTTTGCGGGTAGACTTCAGCTAATTATCTCGGTTCTGTCGTCTCTTCATGTTTATTGGTCTTCGGTGTTTATTTTACCAGCTAGGGTGGTTAAGGAATTGGAAGCTAAAATGCGGAATTTTCTGTGGGCTCAATCTTCTTCTAAGCATGGTAGAGCGAAAGTTTCTTGGAATTCTATTTGTGTGCCGAAATGTGAAGGGGGTTTGGGTATTCGTCGGATTTCTGATTTTAATAAAGCTCTTATGGTTTCGCATATTTGGAGTATCCTTAGTAATCGCCAGTCTTTATGGGTTGCTTGGATTCACTCTTACCGCTTAAAAGGGAGAAATTTCTGGGATCACAAAGTACCGAATAGTTGTTGTTGGAGCTGGAGGAAGATTGTTCAGATTCGACCCATGATTTGTCAACATGTCTGGTCTATGGTTGGAGATGGCAGAAATACTTCAGCTTGGTTTGACACTTGGAACAACATTGGTCCGCTTTGTTCTTTTCTAACTCCGAGAATCATAACTCGAGATGGTTTTTCTCTCAAGGCTACTGTTGCGGATGTCTATTCTAATGGTTCTTGGCTTTGGCCGGATGCGTGGAGGGATATGTTTCCTGTTCTTATTCAACTTGACCACATGCAGCGGAATTTAAATGCACAAGATCGTCTTCTTTGGAAACATGGTGATAAGATGGACGAACACTCTTCTGCTATAGTGTGGGAATCCATTCGTACAAGGGATCAGGAGGTGGATTGGGCTAATCTCGTTTGGTTTTCTCAATGCATTCCTCGCCATGCTTTTCTAATGTGGCTTATTGTTCGACGTAAGTTGCTGACGCAGGATAAAATCTTGCAATGGAATCATGCTAGGTCTAACAACATGAACATGATGTGTTGCCTGTTGTGTTATGAAGATGTTGACTCGCATGACCATTTATTCTTTGAATGCAAGTTTTCAACGCAAGTTTGGGAGATGGTCCGTACAAAAGCTGGTATGGAAAATCTGGATTCAAAGTGGTATGCCATTATTGATTGGCTTGGTACTCATTCTCGGTCAAAGTCAGCAAAAAATTTAGTTTGCAGATTGTTAGTGGCGGCCTTAGCTTACTCTATTTGGCAGGAAAGGAATAACCGCTTGTTCAGAAATCATGCCAGGCCTCCGGATATCTTAAGTCATGTGGTGTTAGAAAGTGTAAGATACAAACTGATGGGGCTTAGGTTCAAGAATACCGCGAGGGTTCGGGAGCTACTTGAGAAGTGGGACGTTAAAGGAGCTGATTTGGTCATGGACAATGGATGATTTCGCTTGTTTTGTTTTAGTCTAGATAGTTGGTCTAGTGGGTGTTTATTTGTTTCACTTCTAGTTGCGTTGCTTGTTCTACTTTCATGGGGGTATGTCCCATGTTTGAACTAGTAAGGAAGTTACCTTACTACTTGTTTTTATTTTTGTGAATATATTATAGAATCACCGGGGTAACCCTTTACCCAAAAAAAATAACCTTCCAGAAAGCGATTTAAAGCTCGAAATCGAACAAGAATTGATATGTGCAAATGATACAAATATTTATACAAATCCCAAGTATGAAATACAATATTTCATTGGTTTGGTATTTGTTTGATGGCCGTGGAGGCACAGGTGTCACACTCCAGCCCAAGCCTCCAAATCGAAGCTTCGGAGAGCCTTCTCCCATGCGATGAGATGAATTCTGTCTCTCTATCCAACACCAGACCATGGACATCTCGTCCGAATTCCTTCAATCCTAGCAGCCTTCGGGACCCCGGACAAGGAGGGAATAAAGGCAAGCTTCGAAGGGTGGATTTCATTAAAAACAGGGCCTTACCAGCTTGACCTAATAGGGCGGGCACCTTTCCAACCCGAAAGCTTCGTGCTGAATTTCTCTGTAACTGAATTCCAAAGTTCATCTCTTCATCTTCCCAGCATACCAAAATGAATCGAAATGGAATTGGCTATTGAACAGCTAAACATATTCCGGCCGGCCCTCATAGTGTGGATGGAGGATGAAGGAAGAACACCTTACTTCTTTCAAAAGAGTGAAACAGAGTCATTTTTTCCCACTAGCATAACTAATGATTTTACCTCACTTTGTTGTATTGTATAGACAAGCCTGACTTTATAGATAGGAATTCAAAAAAGAGTTCTAACTTACCTTCCTGACTGTGCTTCCTGCTTTTGGGCCTATTTTCTATTTCTATTATAGTGGTAAGACTGTAGTCTACTGCAACAGGAGAAAGGAAAGCAGGCCAATATTCATGATAAGACCCTCTTTACGCTCTCTCTTTCTGCTCGCTCCTGTCAACGAATGAATTTACTACTTGTGTCACTGACATTCCATTAGCATGGTGGACTATAGACCGGCTTTCACGTTCACTCTATAGGAAGGGGACTTAGATTAATCGATTCAATGGGTGAACTGCTTTCCTTTAAAGGTAGCAAGTGTTTGAAATGACAAGCTTGTAACTGATATGAAATCGGAAGACAGTAAGTTGGACGAGGATCTCATGTACCACAGAGTGGGCAAATGCTCCCTTCTTTCACGAGACTGTTTCTGTTCTTGTTTCTTTAGTCTCTTTACCTGCGAGCATGAATTCCTGAACCCAATACTAGGAAAGAGCTTCATACCCTATAGAACTGACAGATAGGCTAGCGAAGATGGCTCAGCCTCAGTAGATCCCTCACTCATCACCGGCATACGGAAAGAGAGCCCTAAGGGAGAGAGTTTCGATACTTCAGGCATATCTATCAATGGGCAAAGACATGAGAGCCTTCTATCTCTTCTTGTCTTATAAAGGAAAGAAAGCAGGATGAACAGGCTTGAGTGTCGATAGGTGAGTTTAAGGTAGGCGCCTATCTCTTATTATACTATAGCAACGAGAGAAGTTGGGATTGGTGCCCTAAATGAAGGGAAATCTAAAAAAAATGAGATTTTGCCCAGATAGAACTTTTTCAATTCATGATCTGCTCTACGAAGGGAAAAGTGAAAGTCTCATTTGACAGCTATATAAGATAGACACTTTCTAATTTCCATGTTTGTCTATGAGGGAAATAGGTCAAGTGTCATTTTGCTACTGTATGAGCATGAACATCTACTTTCGAATTTGAATAGTCCTCTTAGCCGGTCGATTGGCTTGAATCTCTCTTTCTTTTGAATCGTAACCTACTATTAGTGTATGCCTAAAAATGAACTAATTACTTTTCTCTAACAAACTTATGACCAAACAAAAAATGACTTAACTAATGGCCAGATTTCCCTCTCCTCATTGAAAACTACTTCTATCTAGCTCCTCTCTTCACCATCTTTTGGTCAAAAAGAGTAAGAGTATTCAATCCCAAAAGTCCTAGGAGTTAAGCATGTTGGTGATGAACTAGTTCTCGTTCACCCCAGACTTGCTGGGTGGAATGAGTCAAGCTAGTTCTGAAATCGCCAGAGCCCTCTTGGTCTAATCTTTTTTTTAGCAACTGGCTTTCAGAAGTCTTGCTGCAAGGAAGATTAGAAACGCCTTACTATATTAATTTAGAATAGTGACATTTTTTCTGCAGATATGGAGTTTGTTGAGAGGACTTGCATCCTTCGTTCGTAGTGGTCATTTATAGCTGTTTTTCCAACTAAACCTAATTTACTATTTTGAGAGAAGAGGGGGCTCTTACTTCTTTCATCTCTAGGCTGAGTACTAGCAAGTCAGGGATAAGAGAAAATCCTGGGAAGGAATCGGCTTTTCAGCATCTGTAGTGGAAAAGTGTACTGGTGGTGGTTTAGTTAGAGACAACAATGGGATGGGGGCTCTCTCTTCTTTCAGCTGATTCTCCTTTGGATAGATGGAGGTGTCGGTGTAAAGATCGCATGGAACAGTAAATGGCAATGGAATCAAACCTCCTCCTATAGGTAAGTTCAGTCTGTAACTGAGGCTTTCTAGGCGTAGGGCTAATAGCACAATGGCGGTGTGGCTAGGCTTTGTGGGTTTGAATGCCGGTATGAGATAACCAGCCAGGCAAGGGAAAGAAGGAAGTCTTCCTGCGGAGGGGGAAGAAGCCGCCCAGTTTAATAGATTCAATGGTCGACTTGCTTGAATCGAAGAGGAAGGCTAGTGCTTCTGACTGTGAATATGAGAGGCAGTTTCACCTTGACAAAACAAATGAAGTAAAGAATCCTGTTGACTTTTAATGCAGAAATGAAATAGATAAGGCATTTGAAAGCCCATGTATCTGAGCCTGTCATCCATAGGAAGAGCATTCATGAGGAATCTCCAGAAGAAGAGAATCAACCCATCTTAGGAGGAAGCCATTGGTTCCATAATAGAGACCACCAAGGACTTTTTTGGCCATGAATTCTGGGAAAATGCGAATAGGAAGCAGAGGAGAAAAGACCTGAAGGGGAATGATGCCAAACTAGTCTATCTGGGATGTCAGAATCTAGAGAGTTATCTTACAAAATAGATTGAGCCTCTGTGGATAAGCTAGGCAGAACTAAGGTAGAAAAATCAGCAGATTGAATAACTTCTCTAAAAGGAGTATTAAGATCCACATTCTGCATAGAAAAAGCACCAGCACCCCAGCTAGCCATGCTCAAGCTGTTGTTACTAGCACCTACCATCCAATGAGAGTTGCCCAGAATGGTACTAACATGAGGGAAAACATTCCTCCAAACATGAGAGCTTAAATCAGAAAGAAATAGGCTTAGACACCACATCCAATGGATGACCCTATTTAGATCTCATAAACTTGCCCCAGAAAAACTGACCAACAACATAAGCCCCAACAAGTTTGGCATGCAAAGCTTTCCTGTCTAATTACCAACCCACCCTCCTTCATGGATTGACAATTGTTGTCCCAAGCAATCCAGTGGTGCCTGTGCTCACCATTGGAATCCCATAATCAATTAGCCATAACACTTTTCATCTTAGAAATCCCGGTCTTAGGGGGAGACCACACTGCCAAGGTATGTATAGGAATTGGGGAAATGACAGATTTTAAGAGAGTGAGCTTACCACCAAAAGAGAGAAACCTGGCCTTCCATCCGTCAATCCTTTTTCTGATATTCATTTCTAAATCATTCAAATATGATGTTTTTCTTCGGCCTTTGAAGATAGGGGCATCAAAATACACAATAGGGGACTCTTGAACTGAAAACCAGTCCAATGATGAATTAAAGCGATATTTGTGTTTTTTGAAGAGCAGAGAAAGCGAACTTTTTTTGAATCAAATCAAAACATATAAGAAGTGGCTTGGAGAACACATTTTGGATTTTTTATAATTTGAAAGGCAACTAGTGCTCTTTGAGGAGAAGGGCTTGGGCTTGTTGTCGAACGAGATGGGGTTTTTCCTTCTTAGTAACGGTCTTACTCTATAAAATGACTTTTTGATTAAATAAGCTATTATGGTTAGGAATCGACGAAGAGGTTCTGAAAGTGAATCAGATATGGGCTGTTCGGGGGAGTTGTGCAAGAGGGAGCTGCTGCCCTAGTTGAAAGTCAGTTAGCAAGGAGTTCTTTCCCAAAGAAGCATTTAACCATTCTCCGATCTATGTCATATTAACCGTTTCACCGACATTAGCCTCCGAAGACATGATCCATAGCAAAGAAGTAGACATGGTACGAATGGGATTGAGAAGGAGCTCTGCATTATAGCACAGTCCGTGACTACGTTTTTCCATTGGTTGATGCTGCTGCACACTTGTTATATTTGTTTATATAGTGTTAGTTCTATAACGAATTTGAAGCGCCTATGAATTAGTTCCAAGAAAGTGGCCGTTCACGTCAGGAATCAAGGTTGTTGATGTAGTTGCTATTCTTTCTTTTTTTCGTCTCGATTGGGTTGGTGTTCAGTGTACCGCTCTGTGGGTACAAGATCAAAAAGAATGCATTGGATCGATTGGTGCCATTTCTTCTCTTGATTCATCTTGTCCTTGGCCGGTGAAGGGAATGGGGTAGGGTAGCCAAAGCCCCCAACAAAGGGATAGGATAATCCTTCCCAAGTAATGCATAAGCAAGATAAGGACTAGAGGGGTGTGAAGAGTAGGGGGTCTCTTGTGCAAAGCAAAGACAGGTACGTGCTAGCAAAGAAGGGAAGTGGCAAGGGATTGAAAAGAAGAAGAAAGAAGAGAAAGTTAGTACACAGAGTCTTCCCCCTGCCTAATTGATCTAATGATAAAGAAGTAGGCTAAGTAAAATAGAAAGTGTGTGTAAACAATAAGTAATGACTTGCTTTGTGAGAGCTCAGTTTCTAAGACGAAGGCTAAGAATTCTCTACTAGAGGGATTGAAAAGATCGAGGGTAATTTCTGAGTCTTGATGGACCTTTCTTATTATAGGCAAAAGGAATATCTAAGGACTTCTTCCCTCATTCTCATCAAATTGGGGTAGCTCAGGAACTATAGAATCTCTCAGGAGTTGAATAAACTCTTTTATGCTAGTGGAATTGGGAAGCATGATAAGTCTGTACTCCACATTCTAGCTTCATCCTTGGTTTTCAAAGAAAGGAACTGATAGAAGAGAAAGGTAAGATAATTCTTTCTGGCCTTACCTGAAAGCGGGGGAGGCCCAGGTCTATATACAGGTCTTGGATCAATAGAATCCTCCAATTGCTAGGGAAAGAAAATCGGGATTAGTCTCCTTGCCATTGCTACCGTCTTTGAAAGTCTAGCTATCCTCTCCTTGTCATGCTTAGTTATTATGCATTGCTCCTTCTTCTGATCTTGCTTTCTTGCCTTATAGAACTGACCTTTGTCCCCTCCTTCCGGTTTTCACACTCACTTAAAGTCTATTCCTTGCTCTTGCCTAGTTCTAGGCTTAGACGAAAGAGCTCATTCATAGATTCCATCTTTCTAGCATTTCATGTCTTTCTTCCTTCAACTCTAATTCATGCCATGAATTGTTAAGTCCTTCTATAATAGCTATTGCCTTTCTTCTCACGTCCCCTAGAGCTATTGAATAAAAATCCGAGGCTCACTCGATGCCCTAAGCCCTACAGTTCCTTCGTTTACCGCCTAAGATGAATTTATTGCCTCCCCTCCCTCCACGAGTAGATATTTAGTATTGAATAATGTCAAACCCAATCCCAAGCAATAGTCAAGAAGAAAAACTCAGGACTAGGAAAGAAAGGCAGAGACAGGGAAAGCTAGGGTGATAGTCCTATAGATGAGTAATAGGATAGGGATCACTCTGCTACACTCATTAGAACAACAACCTCCTAACTACTATGAGTTAAGCAACTAATGGACAGACCAGACCGCATAAGACTACTGAAATAGAAAAAGAGAAGGGATTCACGGGCAGTGAAGGCAACCAAGGGAGAGGAATCATTCCATTCAATTCCGAAGCCTAGTGTCTCCTGTAAGACTCTATCACCTTCATTCTTTTGTTGAGGTTCTGGCACTTCTTCCTCTGGCCCTCTATTTACATAGCGAAGAAAGGCAAAGGCTATTGCTTGAATGCGTGACTTATGTCTCTTTTTCCCTTTATAAAAAGTAAGATGAATCTACGCTCCTCAGCCTATAGTAAGTGAATGAGAGGGTATGGGGTTCCGGGTCTTTTTCCAGTCAAAATTGACTAAGAGGCAATCCCCTTTTCCGTGATAATGTGAAAGGACTCAATTCCTTCTTTCTTCCCCAGCGAAATGTAGCAGGAACAGCCTTCCCGTAGTCACATTAAGGAGATTTTTTCTTGAAACTCTTTACTCCTTCACCCGTAGCAAGTACTCATTTCTATTTAGTTGTTTTCTTACTCTATCCGGATATTGAACCTGGTTTCCCTCTGCATATGGTAATAGAGAGTTAGACAGCTTAGAGAGCTCCTCAAAGGGCTAATTCTCACTCTGTTTTGGGGACCCCCAAGACTGTCTTTCCTTGTGTTTCCTAGTCTATATAGGTCCAATCTCATCTGCTAGCGCTTCTTCGTTGCTTGGTCGGGACACATTCATCGATTTCTTTTCATTCTTCCTGGGCTTGCAAGTGACTTACTTCTTTTGGCCGTTCTTGCTGTCTTAAGTCATCCTCTTTTCTTTAGAAGCTGTTAATTGATTTCGTGCCTGCCTTAAGGCTAAGGGGAGAACTGCATGTCCTACTAGTCGGATAGAAGCCTACCCACCGACCAGCCTACCTCATATCGAGCCGGACAGGAGAGACCCTCTTTAAAGTGAATAGAAGCAATTCCTTTTATAAGCTTGAAAATAGCTGCTGTAAATCAATTCAAATAGATAGGGGAGTTCTGAACCAGCAGCAAGCCCTTTCTCGCCCTTTCTAATGTCCTAGGCGAAGGCAGTGCAGGTGAAAGCCCAATAGATCCCATTTTTTTATCGCTCCACATAGCACACGACCCGGCACGAAGAAATCTCTTAGACGGGCGGATGCGAATCTGGATCTATCAACGGAGCAATTCCATTCCAGTCGTAGTCTCAATCCCATATTCAATGAAAGTCTCCGCCGTGTCTGACCCCCTCTTTCTATCCGGAGTGAGTCAGGCTGCTAAGCCTTTAATCCTGATAAAAGAAAGAGTTTTCCCACCCTCCAAGTATCCATAAATGGAATCGGTTTGAGTGAATTACTTACCGCAGTCAAAGCCAATAGGGAAAGTCAGGTCAAGAGAGAGTCTCTTTCCGATTAGTGCATCTCGCACTTCCAATTCATTCCGAGTTAGAAAAAGTCTGTTCCTTCCCTCCCTTTTACTTTTTCTAGGATAAAGTCCTCTTAAATGGATTACTAGTTCCTTCCTTCCCAATCAATGCTAACTCTATCTTCCTTTCTTGTAATTTAGGAGATTTCTCTAGCCCATAAAGAACTGTAGTTACATAAAGCTCTCAAAAGATAAAAAGAGAAAGGGCTATGAGTTCAAGTAACAAAGTGAAAGTTCAGTCCTCATAGTTTCCCTATCCCACTGCCAAAAAGAAGACAGCAACAATCTAGCTCCTCATACTACTTCTCTCAGTAAATACCATTCTCTTAGTTAGGTAGTAAGTAGATAGACGGATTAGTACTTTTACCCAGGGGTAGCCTTCCTTGTCGCCAAAGAAGAATGAGAATTGATAAAGTTTTCTTGGGGTTTTTCGCTTCAATAGCAGAAGCAAAGAAGTCAAATCAATGCAGCTTTCATGCCCAGCCTAAAAAGATCCTATCCTCTTGCAGCTGGAGCTCTTAATGGGACGTTCAAGCGAGTTTATGAATGAATGAAATCAGTTGAAGGAGCAGCCAAGGACGAAAGCTTTGATTGCGTTCTGCTAATGTTGGCTTTTTCCTTGCCTAAAACAACTATCTTCTCTTCGCTAACGGTTAAGAATCCTCTTTGTATGCGCGTTATCTCTTGTTTATTCTTCTAGTTTTTGCTTCTTATGCTTATGATGGGTGAGACTCCGTTTCTTCTTAGGTTGTCTGTAAGTGTAGTTCGTGGTTCACGGGTGAGGCTACCTGGATAGGTGGGCAGTTCCTATCGGTGGAGCTAAGACACCTTCGAGAGATATAGCTGTAGCTCTTGATGGCACGGGCAAGACAGTTCATGAATGAATGGCGAGTTTTCTATTTACTAGAATATCTTTCCGGAAGCTTCTTTTTAGAATTGATTGCTACCGGTGGTGAAGAAATTGAATCAACGGCATCGAATGCAAGCTCTGATAAATTTTTATTTTGATTTATGGGCTACAATGACCTAAAGTAGCTAAATAAGTAGTGAAAGTAATCTCCTGGCTAAAATGACTCTCGGTTCTACCCACCGGCAATCATTTTTCGACCTGATTAAAATTTTGATTGCAGATTGGCTATTTCGGGGTTCCATGCCCAAGAATTGCCTTATTATAGCTTTTCTGATTCGTCGGGTATGCCGGCTAAGAGAAACGCTTCTCGCCTTGCTTGCTCTTATAAGCAGTAGATTTTGACCCTATATGAGATAGAACTCTTTCAATTCATGAGAGAAAGTGCTTTAGTAGCGATTTCCCTGTTCTAGTGCAAGACGCAAGGAGAAGCACGAGCGGAGAGGTCTGGCTAAACGTGCAATGCCCCGTAGGGAGATCTAGCTTATTGGTCTAGTGCTTCTGGGTGCTTGCCAGTTCTGAATGACTTCACTTAGTTTGCCATGTTCTTACAAGAAAGAATCTCTTCTCCGAATCGAATCTACGCATATCGAATTCAATAAAGACTTGAATAGATGCCTTCCTTCAAATATAGTTCATCCTGTTGATGGTATTTACTACACTAAGGCTAGATCCGGACTAATCCTAGCCTGTTCTTATGAAGGAAGGTAAGCATGAAGCAACGGCTAGATCCTCACAGTAGGAAGCTTAGCTGTGATTATGAAGTCAGGTGAGAAGTGTTATGCAATAGAATAGTCAGCTAGTGAACTTAGACAGGTAGTTGATTTCATTAGGGAATTGAATTGCAGGAAGGTAAGCAGGTCAGGTAGTCCTTAGGCCGTTGAGCGAAACTCTTGGCATCCTCCTCTTATAAGGGGATAGGAGTGAAAGAATCATTATAAAACTACGAGGTCGCTCCCACTTCTTAGAACTCTCTTGCTACCGGTTCCTTAGACTATAGGCAGAAAGGCCGAGGCAGAGCCAGCAATTCTCTAAAAGAAAGGACGATTAGCTACGTTCCAATGAAGCACATTCCAACAATTACCTAGCCCGGTAAGTGGAGGAAAAAGGCGGAGAACATTCTTTAATCAAAGGCGCCAATACCCATATCAGGATTAGACCCATTTCGATCGAGCGGCAACCGCTGCTGCGGTATGGTCCAGAGTCGAAACTGGCTAACATAGGGCAAGGGTCCTAATGGGCAAGTATAAATAGAAGAAGCAGCTCCTCTCACTGCCCCGTATAGGGTTCTGGGCCTCGTATTGACTATTACTAAGGGAAAGCAACCCCCGGATATTGACCTACAAGCAACTTCGAACTCTCACTCTCCTTCAGCCAATTCAGATACCGAGTCGTATCTCTTGGAGTGAGGCGCAGAAGCTCTCCCTTTGACTCAGGGGGCCTTCCACCACTTCGACTGATGCGGACGCAGTTCTCTCGTCGTGAAAGAAGTAATGAAAGGTAAGCCCCGGGTTAACCCGCACTCGTTGTTGCCTGTATAGCTTTCTAGAGTAGAGATCTAGCAACGCATTCTAAGCACCAATCATTGGTATTGGATGTATCGTTAGGTTGTGCCGAGTCAAATCTGCTCTGTTTTTTTCGTTGCAGAAAAAGATCCCTTCCCCCCGCTTTCAAAAATGATGAAGATGAAGTCCAGGTGGCTGTAGGTACTATGGATCCTCTGACTCCCAATCGGGTTGCCTTCCCAGGTCTCACCGGTGTTGCCTGTAGGTCGTGATGTGCCTTGAGATGGCCGTCTCATCCCCCCTTCCCCCCCCCTCCCCCGCCGGTGGGGAATCCGCTCCCAGGTCGTCGCTCTGCTGCGTCTGGCCCGTCCTCTAGGCACCTTTGGAAGGCAAGGAGTGTGATAACGTACACGCTTCCCTTTACTCCATACCATATGGCCTTTTCATCAGTTGCAGGGTTTGGTGGCCCGAAATTGACTTGGCTTCGCCAAAAGGCCTCATCTCTAAAAGCCCAGCTCGCGAGGCGTCCCTCTCGCAGTAGAGTTCCAAACCTCACCTCGCTCTTGTGACATGCT
Organism: Helianthus tuberosus; assembly: GCA_030545235.1. Lineage (NCBI taxonomy): Eukaryota > Viridiplantae > Streptophyta > Magnoliopsida > Asterales > Asteraceae > Helianthus > Helianthus tuberosus. Next base: position 110,521,440 of record CM060423.1, read on the forward strand.
ATGTTTCCCCTCTCTATTCCCAAGTAAAGGGTGAGTCCCATGCGTCAGTTTGTGGATTGCGGTCTCACCCACTAATCCCTACAGGTGCCCGTAGTAGGCCGGCCGCCCTACATAAACCAATCATCATATCGGTCCCTAGGCCCCATTGCTGGAAAGGCTCGGCTTCAAAACCGTACGTGGAGCTTCCGCCTCATACGGCTCCTCTAGGGATGGAGGTAGGCCCAACCCAGGCTTGTGTGGTTAAGGTTGTTGTAAACGAAAGGGACATCTGATCATTTTATCCTAGCTCGCGGAGCGGCATACCGAAAAAAAGGAAAGAATTCATTGCACCCCTAGGCACAAGTCATCCTCGTACGGGGCTTGGACCATGTCTCCCGAACAATCTCAGTACATATGGCGCAAGAAGATTCCACATATCGAGGTCGGAATTGGATCGGGTGTTTTCATGTCTCACCGTAGTGCCCGGTTTGTCTTGATTTCCGATTGATGAACAAGAAGGAAAATGGAATTCTTGGATTTTCTGACTCGCCCCCGGCTACGTGTCCTTTGGACCCTTCGCTCGCCCGCCACCAGTGGAAGCAAGTACCTTGAAGGGAATTTCCATCGCAAAGGATTCAATCCAGCCACAGGTTCCCCTACGGCTACCTTGTTACGACTTCACCCCAGTCGAAGACCCCACCGTGGTATGCGCCAATAAGACCACCAAAAGCCTTTGTGGAACTAGTGGTACACAGAAGTCATCGGTGATCATTGGTCCGATGCTTCGGGCAAAACCTATTCCCAGGGTGTGACGGGCGGTGTGTACTGGGCCAGGGTACATATTCACTACGGCATGCTGATCCGCGATTAATAGCGATTCCAACTTCATGTTCCCGAGTTACAGAGAACAATCCGAACTGAGGCAATCTTTCCGGATTCGCTCCGCCTTACAGCCTTGCTTCCCATTGTAATTGCCATTGTAGCACGTGTGTGGCCCAGCCCATAAAGGCCATGCGGACTTGACGTCATTCCCACCTTCCTCCAGTATATCACTGGCAGTCCTTCGTGAGTGCGGAACGCACCTTTTTGTTTGTTTCGGAGCCGTTTTGGCGGGGCGTACTAAACTTACTACGTACCACACCACCGGGCGGCTCGCCTGAATGTCCAGTCTTTCTCTGCCGTCAACTCGACGTCGTCGCCACCTGCACGATAAGGCCAAAAACTTGACTTTACTAACCAAGCGAGAAAAACCCTTTCTATCTGTGACACCCCAAGAAAACCAGTAATCTTCGCAAACCTGCTCGGGGAGCCGCGATACAATACAGGTAAACAACGTCACACTACTAGCTTCCTCAGTAACTGCATGCTAAATTTCGGGACGAAATTTCTTTCAAGTTGGGGATAATGTGACAACTCGAATTTCCGACATTCTCTATTCGCATTTAATGCACGTTGACGTTGACTGTTTAGTTGTTTGACTTGCCTGATTTTTGTAACTG